>JAPFSE010000239.1:0-32206 GCA_030777785.1 Beauveria caledonica | reverse complement strand
AATCTAAAGACAATAGATATACTACTATAATCGAAGAAATAATAGATAATATTAGGGAAGAAGATACTATTAATAATGTTATAAGGAAAGGAAAGGAAATAATAAATAATAATAATATTAATGGAGACGCTATTAAGGATGTTTAGGACTAAGGAAAGGAAATTACGAATAATAGTAATATTAACGAAGACACTATTAAGGATGTTAATAGAAAGGGAAAGGAAATTACTAAAGATAATAAGACTAGTAAAGACAATTAGGACGCGGCTAATCCCGTCTATAATAGCTTAACTAGTCTTCTACTTAACTTAGTTATTATAAAGCCTACCTATCCTTATAACTCTCCCCTAATTATCGCTACTATTACTTATATTAATAATTATATAGCTCTTAGCTATAATATATATTATATATAATCTAGCGTTAGAGACATTTTTACTAGAATTTATACTAATGTGTTTATTATCCTTGGTAATTACTAGGTTCTAGCTATTTATATTTAGGGTCTTTTAGAACACAACTAAGGAACTATCTAAGTTTTTGCTATAGCTATCCCTATTAATACACTAGATCTAGCCTACACCTATAATAAGCTACCACTAGAACTATAGGTAATAATATTCTTAGTTAAGTTAGACCTTTACTCTACTCTTAGTGCTACTCCCTCTGCCCCTCTTAAGATTAACGATATAAACACATTATCTATCTTAGTCCCTAGCTCTATAGTTCTCTTTAGCCTAGGCTATACCTTTCTACATAAGATGTCTAAAGCTAGCGGCGACTATATAGTAATTAGAAAGTAGTATAAGGATTAGGTAGCAAAGGTTAAGTCGTTGAACATAATGTCTATTAAGCTTTCTTATGCTAACCTAAATATAGATGAATTTATATAGCCTAGATTCTATTAAGACCTTGACCTATATAACCTATTCACTAGAATAATGCCCCTAAAGATATATATTTGCGATCTAATAGGTATAAATATTATACTCCTAATAATAGATCCTATAGACATACGTCTAAAGCCTATTCTTACTATTAGTCTTTTCTTTAATTAAACGCACTACTATATATCCTTATTAGCTAATGTCTATAATAAGCTCTAATATAATAATATCCTCACTAAAACTAGCTTAAAGGTGTCTAGCTACGCTAAGTTTTTTAAACTCCCTTCGCCTTAGACTAAGACTAAGGATAAATAGATTATAAACTATAGATAAGTTATTACTAATAATAAAGCTATAGAGTTCTATATAGTCGTTGAAATTATAAATAAGAACTATAAGCTACTTAGTATAGTTAATAATATAGTCTTAATCACTAGTTTAGGTATTAAAGCTATATCCTATCTATAGCTAAACCTAAATAACGCTTGCTATATTACCTACGTTACTAAAGATATTATAGCTTATTACTAAGACATAGAAAACCACGCTTAGAGTGTTTTCTATAACGTAGAGAAAAAAGCCCTAGTGGCCGCTAACTAAGCCTAATAGGATGATGAACCTAAGCTAATAGAATTCTATAAACTAAAAGACGAATTTAAAATTAAGGAAGAAGCTATTTATATATCTATACGTAAGACTATATTAGCCTTTATATCTAGCGCTATAGCTATAAAATAGGCTATTGCTAACCCTTCTAACGATGTTATATTAGATATTACCCACTGTGTCGCTGCTATTACTATGGAATTGTGTTATTAGAATAAGATAGATAATAAGTACCTTAAGTGTATTTACACTTAGATTAGGGAGCACCCCGCAGTTGATGGCAAAAATAGGCATAGTAAAGAAGGCCTAACCTTCTGTAGCTACTACATTGCTCTGCCTCTAGGAGTAATACTACACTACGCCTTATTTCACATCCATCGTCCCCTTTAGCCTAATTACCTAAAAGCGTATAAGGCTTTATATCTTAAGGTTAAGTTTCCCCTTACTGCCTTCCCTAAGAAGCTAATAGATTTTTTTATTACCTATTTCCTAACCCTAAGTGGATATTCCTATAACGCGGACGTAAGTTAAGCTAAGCCCACTATGCCTAATAACTCTATCCTTATCTAAGTCTTTATATAGAAGAACTCTACGACACTTAAATATAAGATAGTAGCACTATATATTATATATAAGATCCCCACTAGAATAAATGGAGTAGTATTCTAAAAATATATTCATAGTTTCTAAGATTTTCTAAATAAGTATTATTATAATCTCCTTATTATCTTCTCTTATCTAAATAATTTAGCCCTCTATACTAATATTCCCACTTCCCTATTTATATTATTAACTAAATTAAGAGCTAGCAAAATTATTATTAGTAGTAGCCTTAGCTCTAAAAAGAGTTAAATAATAACCACTATTATATAATATGCTCTTTATAGTTCTTACTACCCCTAAGGAGATATAGTAGCTTATACCGCCTAAGCTACTACTAAACTTAATAAGTAGACTACTATTAAGCTTAAAGTGGCACTAAATAGTATAAATGCCCTTAAGGAATTTAAAAAATAGAACCTCTAATATATTAAGTAAGATACTAAGACTAAGGCTATAGCTAAGGACGAAGTATTAATATTAAATAGAGAGGAATCCTTAAAGGTAGCTAAAACTTATAAAGGTTTTATTCTACTACTTAAGCCCTAAGCTATTGCCCTAAAATCCTTTAGTGCTAAAGATATATAAATCTTATAGGCTACCCCTACTAATAAGATTGCTAATAATGCTATTAGATAACTATATAAGAGAGGTATTAATACTATAAGAGTATATACCTTCTCTAGTAAGCTCACTTATCTTATAAAGCTAATTCTAATAAAGCGCTTAAACTTAAGTGTAGATTCTACGAAGCTAGTTATAGACTGCCTATTTATTAACTATTATAATATTATCTTTACTTAGAATATTATATAACTAACTATGTCTTCTAATCCCCTTTCCCTTACTAACTAAGTTCTTATGCGTATTGCCTTAGCTAATGCTTATATAGTTCTACTAGCCTAAGCCTATGCTATCTTTAAATTAGACCCTTATGTCTACTCCCTTAGTAAGTTAGAAGCGACTAAAGCTACTACTTCTCTTCTAGAAGAAATAGCAAAGACTATATAAGCCCTTTATTATATGCCTATAGCCACTTATACACTTAGTAATAACTTAGACTATATCCCCTCTCTTATCTTCTATAATAAGAGTGGACGCTTAATAGAATCCTAGCTCTTTATCCTTACTACCCACTAGCCTTATATTATAACTTTTATTATTAGCGATCCTTAGTAATGTAATGCTATAGTGCTAAGTAAATATTAAGTGTTTTATATACCTACTATAGGCGATAAGGTAGCTTAGACACTATAGTAAGATCATTTTAGTGCCTAACGTAAGATTAGCCTTCTATAGTGCGCTAAGGAAAATAATATAGTTAACCTTTATATATATATTAATTATTACTCTTCTAGTAGCATTATTAGGTAGGCATCTTATAATTTCTATTATAGTAAAATAATAGTTGCCTAGGAGAATTAGAAGCTATCTAAAGAGTAGTGTAATATTATATCCTACTTAAAGAAGTATTCCCTAAACCTCTACTACTATAGTTTATTTATTAACCTTTAAGATATATTTAAGATATAGGTTGCTACCTCTTACTCTAGCTTAACTACTATACGTTTTTATATTAAGTTAGCTATCTCCCTTTAGTATAATCTATCTCTTCCTTATAAATATAATAAGACTTAATATTATTAGATCCTTATTATTACTAACTACGCTATATAAGCTACTAAAATAAAATACCTTATAGATAAGATTTTGCGCAACTGTGTCCTAGAAGGTGCTCTATAGGTCTACATTGTGGATAACTCTCTTAGTTATAAAGCTAAGATTATTATTATTGATTTCCCCTATAAGTTAAAGATTGGTTTCCTTAATAAGCCCTACTATATTAATATAGCCTCCACCTATGCTTATTATTATACTATTTATATTAGTAATATAGCTAACCTAGAAAGAAGTAAGCTACTTAATAACCTAATTTCTATATATTATTAGAGTAACGCTTTAATCACCCTAGTAGAGTGACCTAACTTCTACGATAACTACTATAGCATTAGACACACCGCTTATAGCTACTAATCTATAATTAGAAAAGATATACTTATTTACTATTCTTATACCTATAATAAACGCTACTATAGTAGTTAGGCTTACTATTGCACTACTATTAGAGCGTCCTTTAATATTAAGACTCCCTTAGCTCCCCTTAACTCTATAAAGCGTAACTTACTTACTAGTACTATAGTTGTTTATATAAAGAATTATAAGGATAAAGCTACCTTAATTAATAATAATAATGCTAACTTCTATAGTATAGCTTATAATAAGAAGCCAACTAGTGATAAACCTACTACTAATAATGCTACCCCTACTGCTGCTCTTAACGCCTTAGCTACCGCCGCTGTTAATACTTAGGATAAGCCTCCTACTACCACTTCTAATGCTATTACTACTAATACTTAGGATAAGCCTCCTACTGCCGCTGCTAATACTTAGGATAAGCCTCCTACTGCTATTATTAATACTTAGGATAAGCCCCCTACTACTAATGCTAATACTTAGGATAAGCCTCCTACTACTACTCCTAACGCCGCTGTTATTAATACTTAGGATAAGCCTCCTACTATTACTCCTAATGCTACTACTACTAATGCTTAGGATGAGCCGCCTACTATTGCTCTTAATGCCCCTACTGCCGCCACTAGTGCTTAGGATAAGTCTCCTACTATTGCTCCTCTAGCCCTAGTTAAGTACGCTATTACTCCTTAGAATAATAAGAATATTACCCCCCTTACTAACTAGTGAGTAATAAATTAGATTTAGTATTTAGAATAGATTAGAATTAAGAATAGAATTACACTTACTTCTTATTAGACTTATATTATTAGATTAACATAGACTTACATTATTAGATTAGCTTAAGGATTAATATGAGGATTGGACTATCTAGATATCGCGGACGATATCTTCTTTTGTACTGGGGGTTATTAGTAGGCACGCCTTAGCTCGCTGACTTAGCCGAGGACCCCTCATTAACGCTAGCCACTTTCCCTAGATAGCCTCTCTCTCTCTCTCCTCCACACACACATTCATCAGGTCTTTGCTTCAGCTCGTGCCCTGCCGTGTGATTCCGTTTTGCTTTGTCTTCTGCTTGATTCGCCACAATGGAGGTGCGGATTTGCCGCCGGCGTGAGCCGCACAGAGCGAATCTGTGTCAACATTTTCTTTCTCTTTCTCATCTTTTGCTCCGTGTATCCAAACGTCGCGGCCGGATTTCTCGGCGAGCGATCTTACAACCAGCGTTCGATAGGCAGCAGAATCATGACGCTGTTCCAGCTTTTCTTTCTCTGGACGTTTCCGTACCACACTCTGTGGCTGCTCTACAATTGGAGCGTTGAGAGACTCTTGGGAGGCCTGGTCGGAAGCACTGTGTATGCATGCATTGCCATCTTCCCCGCTGTCAAGATGGCTAACAACCAGCCATGGTTCCGCACCATGGTCTTGGTTCTGACAATAGTCTGGCAAATGTGCGGTCAGTTCTTCGCTGCGGTCCGCAATTACATTGGGAGGCTCTTGACGCGACATCAGATGAGCAGCCTGCGACGAAGCGGCAAAGATGAAGAAACGTACTGGAGTTCAGTTGACAAAGCTATTCAGCGCGAGCTCGTCTCGCTCGAAGCACACATCGAGCAGCATGCGAAGGCTGGTGCTGTTCCACAACCGTGGCAAGATGTCCCGATTAAAGTGCGAGCGGAAAGATATATTCGTTTCACACGATGTTTTGAAGTCGGCCGCAGCGCTGACCAGCTGATTGGCCTTTTGAAAGATGACTTGGAGAGCATTGTGAATATCTATGAGGACTACCGCTCGACTGCAAAGGGTCCCCCTGATGAAGAAGCATCGAAAAAGAATGCCGGGGATCACATAGAACCACGACTTCCTAAGCTCATGCTGGTCATTTTTGACGTTGTCATTTTTGCCTACGTCTGCTTCTCATTCTGGTCGCAGCCCTTTACTTTCAACACAGTTGCGGCATACAGCACCGTTGTGGTCGTCAAGCAAAGCATCATTCTCTGCAAGCGCTACCAGACTGTAGCGAATGCTAGCAGGCTGTTTACGAACATGGTCGCGTTCAACATCTGGGGTATTCTCTTGGTATCCTTGCCTGTCACAATTGACAAGGAAGTGCTCCAGGATAATGGGAATTGGGTGGGACTTACCCTGGCCATGATAGTTGCAACAAATCTTTTGACCGAACCAATTGCTCCCCTGTTCTTGTTGATGACAGAGAAAATCATGGCTGGCGTAAAGGCGCTTGAGAAAAAGTAAAGGCGAGCATTTATGCTGAGTAGAGCGGCTATTGCGCCCTGCTCAAGAAGAGCGAAAACAGAATAGCATGACCAGAGAGGAACGCTACGACGAGGAAGAGAAATAGGAATAGATAATAAAGAAATTGATTTTCTCCCTCAAATACTCTTTACTTATCCTCAGTATTTTGTCTTGAGTTTATCTTACTTCAAGGTCTTCCTCTTTTCAATGGGTTTCAAGAGTGCGCTAGTCCTGATTGGGGAGCACTCCCAGGGGACAACTTGTCGCAGTTCGAGGGGTCCATAGCTGAAGTCTAAATCTATCATCCTCGTTGTCGCCATCGATTCAATTCAGGCTGGCGAGACTGCAGAGCTGTGACATTTCTGCAGATGCTTCATTCCTAATTTCATTTTATTCTACTGACATCTTAGAGCCTGCCGCACGCTGACGCGAGCTCGTCACAATGGCGCTGCGCTCGCAATGGACTGCACTGCTCATTGCCTTGGGCATTTTAATGTGTCTTGTGATGCCTGGAGGTAAGTTGGTTGGCTTGTATCTATATACCGCATTCTGACTCACCAAAAATTCAGCATCTGTCAAGGAACACGACTTCAAGAAATGCGACCAATCGGGCTTCTGCAAGCGTAACCGAGCATATGCCGACAAAGCCACCGCCGAGGCTTCACGATGGCAATCGCCGTACAAAGTCCAGCCTTCTTCCGTATCGTTCAAGGATGGTCAGCTCCATGCTGTCATTCAAAAGACCATCAATGCCAATGGCGACACCGTCAATCTCCCGATGACCGTCTCATTTCTAAAGTCTGGCAATGCCCGCGTAACGGTCGACGAAGAACGACGACAGAAGCAGGACATTGAGCTGCGCCACGATAGCAAAGTCAGAAAGGAGAGATATAATGAAGCTGAAAAGTGGGTTCTTGTTGGTGGCCTAGCTCTCGACAAAGATGCCAAAGTGTCTCACCAAGACGATACCCAAATGAACGTCCAATACGGCAGCGAGGGCAACCTGGAAGCTGCCATCAAGTTCTCACCTCTCGAGATCGACTTCCGACGTGACGGCGTATCCCATGTTCGATTCAATGACCGTGGACTACTCAATCTGGAGCACTGGCGTCCCAAGATCGAAAGGGAAGAGGGCCAAGAAGAAAAGGATAGCGAGGACGAATCGACTTGGTGGGACGAGACCTTTGGGGGCAACACCGACTCCAAACCCCGGGGTCCCGAAAGCATTGCCCTCGACATTTCGTTTCTCGGATACGAGCACGTCTTTGGTATTCCCGAGCACACTGGCTCTCTGTCACTGAAGCAGACACGTGGTGGGAGCGGCAACCACAACGAACCCTACCGAATGTACAACTCTGACGTGTTTGAGTATATCCTGGATAGCCCAATGACCTTGTACGGATCCATTCCGTTCATGCAAGCCCACAAGAAGGACTCTACTGTCGGTGTCTTTTGGCTTAATGCTGCTGAGACCTGGGTTGACATTGTCAAGTCCAAGGCCGTCACCAATCCTTTGACGCTTGGGAAGACTGGCAAGACCAACACCGAAACGCATTGGATCTCCGAAAGTGGGCTGATTGATGTCTTTGTGTTCCTCGGCCCGACTCCCCAGGATTTGACCCGAACATATGGCGAACTGACCGGCTATTCTGCTATGCCTCAAGAGTTCGCCATTGGCTACCACCAGTGTCGATGGAACTACATCTCCGACGACGATGTTAAGGACGTTGACCGCAAGATGGACAAGTACAAGATTCCCTACGACGTCATCTGGCTGGACATTGAGTATCTCGATGATAGAAAATACTTTACCTGGGATCCCCATTCGTTCGCTGACCCCACGGGCATGGGCAAGCAGCTGGACGATCACTCTAGACAGCTTGTAATCATTATCGATCCCCATATCAAGAAGCTGGAGGGCTATCCCATATACGATGAACTGAGCTCACAAGATTTGGCTGTCTACGACAAGGAAGGCAAGCCCTACGATGGATGGTGCTGGCCTGGCTCATCCAACTGGATCGACTGCTTCAACCCCAAAGCTATCGAGTGGTGGAAGACGCTGTACAAGTATGACAACTTTGCGGGAACCGCAGAGAACACTTTCATCTGGAACGACATGAACGAGCCGTCTGTTTTCAACGGCCCTGAAACAACCATGCCTAAGGACAACATTCACTTTGGTCAGTGGGAGCACCGTGATATTCATAATATTAACGGGCTCACCTTCCACAACGCGACATTCCAGGCTCTGAAGACGAGAAAGAAAGGCGAGTTGCGCCGTCCGTTTGTGCTCACTCGTTCATTCTACTCGGGCTCTCAGCGTCTTGGAGCTATGTGGACTGGTGATAACCAAGCTACATGGGAGCATCTTGCTGCCTCGATCCCCATGGTCCTGAACCAGGGTATCTCTGGATTCCCCTTTGCTGGCGCTGATGTCGGCGGCTTCTTTGGCAACCCTTCCAAGGATCTGATGGCACGTTGGTACCAGGCCGGTGCCTTCTACCCCTTTTACCGTGGACACGCCCACATTGACTCTCGCCGTCGCGAGCCGTACCTGCTCGGAGAGCCTTACACCGGTATTCTGACGCAGGCCTTGAGACTGCGATATGCCCTTCTTCCCTCTTGGTACACTGCCTTTTTCCAGGCCAACCGCGATGGCAGCCCCATTGTTCGCCCCATGTACTGGACTCACCCCTCCGAGGAGGCGGGCTTTGCTATTGATGATCAGCTGTTTGTTGGCTCGACGGGTATTCTCGTGAAGCCCATTGTCGAGGAAAACAAGTTTTCGACTGATATTTGGATCCCGGATGAAGAAGTATACTATGACTACACCACCTACGATGTGGTCAACACGCAAAAGGCCAAGCGTGTCACGATCGCCGCTGCTATTGACCAGATCCCGATGCTGATGCGTGGTGGCCACGTGTTTGCTCGCCGCGATATTCCTCGACGATCTGCCCTGGCCATGAAGTACGACGACTACACGCTCGTCGTGTCTGTATCCAGGGACGGCGCGGCCGTGGGCGAGCTGTATGCCGACGACGGCGACACGTTTGAACACGAAAAGGGCCAGTACATTTACCGCAAATTCAGCCTCGGTAAGGATGGCATGAGGTCGGTTGATGCAGAGGGCCGAAGCGCCAAGTCTGTCAAGGCGGGAGCTTGGCTCAAGGCGCAGAGCCGGGTGCACATCGACAAGATTATCATTGTCGGTGCGACGGACGCGTGGAACAGGAAGGAGGTTGAGATTGAGTCAGACAGCAAGACTTGGACGGTGCCGGTAGACTACCACGAGGCCGCCAAGGGCCGGGCTGCGTATGCGGTCCTGGGCCGCGTTGGGGCCAAGATTAGCAGTGACTGGAGCATCAATCTGGCATAGATGGGGGTGAAAAGAACAGCTGTGACCGGAGAGGAGCTAGAGACGGGCGTGAAAATAGACACAATCTAGAGTACAAGACTATATCCGTGAAGTGTGCATTGTACTCTGGCCGGCCAAGGACCAAGAAGCAAGGCCCACCTAGCATTTGAGAGATGCCTCGCTCGAATTCTAACACATGATTCATAACCCTTGTGCCCTGATACTGCCTTTTCCAAGTCAAGTTTTACCAAAGAGTTGTTGACTCGCTTCTCGTGGCATAATTAACCAACACATACATATAGTATCCGCCAACTAGCCCCCCCCTGCCAGGCTGCCGCAGCCTTGCCAAAGCCTATCCGTAGCTGATAGAGCCATTTCGCCGATGTTGAATTATTGACTAGGATAGGATGATCTCTTTTCCATTAGTTATTTGGTAGACTCTAGGCGCGATTCTAAGCGCATGAATCGGTTCTAGCCAGGGTGAGTCGATAATCTACCGCAGTGCCAAATACGACGGTCCTGTTACACACATGGCTATTGTTTTGGTGATGTAGTCATGTTTACTATTAAATTCCAAGACCACTTCACATCTAATAGCGACAAAACAGGGCGGAACGAATGTTTGGTAATATATTCTGCTGAGCCTAGTTACTGACAAGCAGATTGTGCATCATCCTAGTACCCGCACTGTTTGACTTTGAACATCCTCCTGGACTGGCAAAGGGTTATATAATCCGAAGTATACGACGGTTCTTCTTTCAAATCATAATCAACCTCAATCAGATTGCCAGTTAACAAGTTTCTTTACAATATTACTTTCCTTTTTGTGGGTTGAGAGAGGCTCTACTGTTGGATTGGATAAACTTAGTACCGGGCAGTCTGATTCTGTAGTGCCGCTGACTGTATACCGTTCTTCCGCCCAACATGATATGAGAACCCGCATTTTGAGTAGAAAAGCATGATTTATATGCTTATTAGAAACGATTGCCATATGGTAGTTTTATATAATGAGTAGAGTGAATCTCGAAGTTAGTTCCTGGGCGTATTTATAACCCTTCAGCTACCTCCTCCAAAGGGATCTCGTCCTACTGTCCAAACTTCTTGGACAATTACAAGCCAAGATTTCATCCAACACTGGATTAACGACACTACACTATGATATTGTCTTTGCCTCTTGTCTGCTCTGTTGCCGACTACGAATTTAGTAACAGTGTCGATTTCAGCATATTTCTCAAGTATCACCACCCCTTCCGCTTCCAGAAAGACACCAACTTTTTCTACGATGGCAAAAAGCATTCGGTCGCCGAGTCGACGATGCCTGGGCGAAGCATGAACGAAAATGCCGACACGTCAAATATTTGGGTGTTTTTCACGATGACTGCCAGCTTTGCTCGGCTGCATGGGATCCCCAGATTGGGTTGACTGTCCGGCTGGCGATTTTGCAGGGCCATTTGCGCAGCATTCATTTCTCTTTGGCGCCATGACTGCTTGCGCGTTTGGCGATCAGGGACTTGGTGGGGCGATAACGGCGTCGAGCACGACCTGGTACGGTGGTCAACCGGAGCGTCAAATTCAAACTCGGCACTCGCTATTGATATAAAATTATTATGAAATACGGGCGTGACAAAGGAATTTACATGCCGGTGAACAAAAGAGTCTTCTGGTGACACAGGTTGGCTGGCTCCAGGCAGCAAATCGACAAGATGGCAGAAAGACTCAGGCGGTGAGACCCCTAATCGAGAGACTCACAGGGGCCTGCCAGGCACACCAGGCTTCTGAAAAATTGGATCGCCTAATCGAGTTACTCCACTGACAGCCCACTGAAGCTACTGAAGCCCACTAGTGACGACTCAGTCCCAGAACAAAGGAACGATAACCCGTCGCCTGTCCACGACACGTCACCATAGTGCATAGGTACTATAGGTACTCAGTATTGTACAACCACTCACGCTGATCGCATTGCAACCTTGCTCTCCCTGAACCACAAATATCTCCCTCCGACGCCTCCGGTTCGCCACCAACAACACCCAGACACTTATCGTCAGACCCTTTAGCAGGTTTTTACTCCAGTCTTGTGGACCGTGCTGTGTGACAGGAATATAGCACGAACCAAGTCAGTTGTGCTCGGTATTCCCAAACTGGTTGTTCCGGCCTCTGCCGGCTGCCCTCTCTTTTCCTTTGTTTGTACCGTGCATCCCCCGACCTCGACAATGCTGTCAATGCTGTGTAGTCTTTGTCTTTTGCTTGCGTTTTTTCCTGCTCCATCCTCGTACAATCAATCAAATGTCTTTCCTGGTGTCTTCGTTCATCTGCAGTTTCTCCTAGTTTCTTAGTCCACATACGAACATTGCTCTGTTAGCTCGAACCTTGTCATGCTGTCGAACCGTTTTTCAACCTCAAGACACTGACTGCCATTGCATTTCGTCACCAAGCTCCACCGCAGCCAAGCCGTTCAAACGACAACGTTGGGACCATCGATCGGCCGGTTGATGCCAGACAAATAAAAATCGGCATCCTCCTCCGTTGACGTCCTAATATCTTGACATCCCGATCATCATTTCAGTCTCGCCCAAGTTGAGGCTGCGCCGGCTCAGACCTCTACATCGACATCATCTGAGAAGCCCTCCCAAGTAGCCGGTTCTGCAAAGGAGTCTTTTTCTGCGCTTGAATTTTCACTGCTAGCGATCAAGGACTCCGGCGCATAATATGGCTGGTCCTGCTCCTCCACGTCCTCCTACGGACCGATACAACTCGCTCGAGGACTATCACAATCATGTCTCCGTGCAAACCTCCAATGACACACTTGACCAAGGCGACCAGTACAACGAGAAGCAAGCGATGTCGCCCAATCGCCATGCTGACATGACCCAGCTCAACGACGACCTCGAGCTCCTCCGCGCCGAGCAGCTCATCTCCAACCAGGAACACGACCTCGAATTGCAAAAGTCGCGCTCCCGCAACCGCACACACCACCCCGCACCCGAGGACGCTTTCAACCAGGTCGACACGCCCCATGGCCCAGAGAAGAAACACAACGAGGACGCCTCCCTGTACAAGCTCTGGGCCTTTTTGAAAAAGTTTCCCCGCTTCATCCGCTATTTTGTCTACATGTTGCCCATTGCCCTTCTCCTCCTGTTGCCCGTGCTACTGGGCGCCTTTGCCGTCGACAAGAGGCGCCACGCCGTGGGCGGAAATGGTGGTGTTGATTTGATGTGGTTCGGTATCTGGCTCGAGATTGTGTGGTGCTCTCTTTGGGTATCTCGAATGGTTACCAATCTGCTGCCTCCCATCATGCAGGCCGTCTGCAAGATGGGTGGCTCGACCACTCCGAAAAAGTGGAAGGATGTCGGTTCTCAACTTGAGCTGCATGCTGCCATGTTTCTCTGGTTCCTGGCCATTCTCATTTCCTTCAAACCCACCACGGCGCAGAAGAGGGTTGAACCCATCGGCGGTGATGAAAAGGCCGACTCGCAAAAATGGATCGACATTGTAAACAAGGTCATAATTGCCCTCTTTGTCCTCTTCACCCTCAACTTCATTGAGAAGATCATCCTCCAGTGGATCGCCACCTCGTTCCACCAGCGCACCTACGCCACCCGCATTGAGAACAACAAGGGCGACATTCGGCAGATTGTCCAGCTGTTCGAGCATGCCAAGTCCAAGGTCGAAGACACCGACACGTTTCTAAAGGGCGAGAATCCGCGCGTTAGCGGCACACAGACGCCGATGCGCATCTTTCATGAAAACGCTCGCAACGTCCTGGGCAAGGTCGGCTACGTCGCCGGCAAGGTCGGTAACGACTTAATTGGCCGCAAGGTCAATGGTAACCAGCCACGCAAAGTCGTCACCGAGTTGCTGCGCAACACGACGTCTGCGTATACGCTGGCGCGCCTCATCTATCGAAGTTTGGTCCGCCCGGACCGAGATACCGTTCACATGGAGGACATTCGAGAAGTCTTTGCCACCGACGAGGAAGCCGATGCCGCCTTCATGGTGTTTGACAAGGATCTCAATGGCGACATTTCTTGCCAAGAGTTTGAGCAGGTTTGCAATGAAATTCACCTCGAAAAGAAGGCCATTGCTGCCTCGCTCAAGGATCTTGACTCTGTTATCCAAAAGCTTGACAAGGTCTTTCTTTTCATCATTGTCATCGTCTCCATCATCGTCTTCATTTCCATTCTTTCAGGTTCAGCCGCCGCAGGCCTCGCCTCGGCTAGTACTTCTGTTCTTGGACTCGCTTGGGTGCTTCAGGCCACGGCGCAAGAGTTTCTCCAGTCCATCATTTTCGTCTTTGTCAAGCATCCGTTTGATGTTGGCGACCGTGTGACCATTTACGGCTCCACTGGTGACAAGATGACTGGCGACGACTACTACGTCACCGAGATTTCGCTCCTGTATACCGAATTCAAGAAGATGCAAGGCCACATTGTGCAGGCTCCCAATTCTGTGCTCAACAACCTCTTTATTCTCAACCAGAGGCGATCCAACGGTCTCGCGGACCCCGTTCCTCTTGTTATGCGTTTTGGTACTCCAGTCGAGAAAATCGACGAGCTCAAGGACCGCATGCGCAGCTTTTGCCTCGAAAACAAGCGCGACTACCAGTCTACCATTATCTCAGAAATGGTGTCCATTGATCAATTGCGCTCGTGCACGATGAACATCATCTTCTTCCACAAGACCAACTTTCAGAACGAACTGTTGCGTCTCAACCGCCACAACAGGTTTGTCACGGAGCTCATGGCCCAGATGCTCGAGGTCGGCATCCAAGCTCCCATGCGCATCGAACCCGGTGGTAGCCGCGATACCCCCATGTACTGGTCCAACATGCCGGCCCCTCCCGCCTATGGCAAGGAGCACGAGGGCGACCTTGGCGGTGACGACCGTCCTAAGCCGTCTTCGGGGCCGCATCGCAAGCTATCCGTCCAGAGATCGCACAGCGCTCAGCGTGAAATGACCATTTTGGAGGAAGAGGCTGCTCTGACCAGTTTCGGCGATGTCTTTGAAAACCGCCGTGACCAGGCCCTCGCACGCAGAATGGCTTCCATTCGTGAAAAAGAAAAGGCTGAAAAGGCATCAGAGTGCGCCGAGGCGGAACCGCGTGGGTCGACGACGTCGGCGGCGGTTCACAGATCCTCAACAGAATCGCACCGAGCGCGTCTGTTTTCGCGTCCGCGACGCGATACAACAACCACTCGCCATGAAAATGAAATGGTATAGCGGGGATGTATTATGACGAATAGAATATAGAAGGCCTAAAATCATAAATCGGGAAATATTATAGCATTATAGACTTGACATGAGTTATTTGTACATGTGGGGGAACGCGGTGAACACCTGCGGGGTGATGGGTATAGGCGGCGATTTTGATCAAATAAAAGCGAACCTGCAAAGTACCGTATCCGATACAGTATGTGCGCGATGCATAATGGAAAACATTGTCTCGCAGTTTTCATCCCATCTTGAGACAAACCCGTCCTGAACCGGCAAGGTCGAGCGGCACGGGGCGCGGAAGGAAGAAGTGAACTTTTTTAAGGTTCGTAGGTAAGATCAACTTGGAAGGGAATTTGAACACGACCCGCAGGACCGTTTCTGACAGTTTATACAATGAAAGGCGACAAGTGAATGAGCCCTGGCAGATCCGCTCAATCATTTGGTACTTATTGATTAAGATGCAAGTAAACGAACCATGGCAGCCTGGCGGGGATCATGGCTTACGGCGCGCGGCTGAAAGGAGCTCAGCTGCCCCCCCAGCCTTTTGTGAAATTGACCCTTTCTTGATTTTGTTGCTCTGCGTTTCCTGCTTCGAGTAGCTGGAGGTTTCTTTTCCATCGTTTTGAGCCTGCAATCTGTCTTCGCAGCATTTCTCCGGCAACGAGACGGAGCATCATTCGGAAGCTATGCGACGATAGGCAACTGTCGCTCCTCGCGCCGCCCAAACGGCCAACCAACCAACAAGAGGACCCTGATGTACCCCAGACCAGGCCACGATCCGCAAAGAACTCCTCGACACAACCGATACGCCTCCCATCCAAGGAGAAAGACAAGTCTTCGAGAATAGTTGTATACAAGGATCTTTGGTTGTTTCGAAAAAGAGCCCAAGTCTTGCACAGAGCGCGCGATGCCGGCGGCAGGCCTCGCCACAGACCTCCCGGACGGCTGGGAGTGGGACTATGACGGCACGCGCTGGTTCTACACCTTCAAAGCCAATGGCCATGTGCAGTACCACTTCCCCTCGGACGGCGACGAGTTTCCCGACTTTGTGGGCGTTGTGCCGGCGGCGCTAGAGCCCGAGGAGCGGCTCGCGTCGCACCAGCAGGTGAAGCGCGCGACCGGCGCCCCTCCGGAAAGGAAAAAGAAGAGCAAAGATGGCAGGGGGAACGGGATGACGGCGACGACGCCGCGCCCGGTGGGTATCGAATGGGATGGAGATGTAGGCGCAGAGAGCAGCGAGGACGAGGGAGAGGGAGCTGGGAGTCGAGTGGTGTTTGAGCCGGAGAATCTCATGTTTCTGGGGCCGCAGACGTATGCGGAGGTGAGCCCGCTGAATGAGGAGGAGGAGGAAGCGGCGAAGAGAACGGTGGTGGGAGACGAAGGGGCGGTGGTGAATCAGGCGAAGACGACGGGAGAGGATACGCCGGCGACAGGCGGCGCGGAGGAGGGGACCAAGAAGGGTGAGAATGGAGTTGTGGTTGCGGCAAAAGCTACAACGGCACTGATAACGCCTGCAGCAAAGAATGAGAAGCCGCTGAGAAAGGAAGAGGAACTCGTGGTAACGCACGAAGCGAAACCAGCCGAGGAGCCTATAAAGTCACTGGTACCGCAGCAGTCAGCTTGTGCAGCAGACCCGATCGCGCAGAATAATCCAGCTTTCTTCAGCGCAGCGACCGCGCCGTCCCCAGCATTGCCGACGACATCACCGCCGCCGCCGCTGCCACCGGGTTCGACGCACGCCTCGGCCGTCGAGCTACCCGTGCCCGAACCGCCCCCTTTCAACCCCGTCGGCATCATCGCCGAGATGCCCACCGAGGACACGCCGCGCTCGCACATTGAGCTGAATCCAGAACCTGTCGAGATCATGGACGCCTCGGTGCTGGCACCCATCGAGACGGCACCGCCATTGGGTGTTGTTGAGCTGCCGGAGCAGAGCAGGCCTCCGGCGGCCGCAGTGGTGAAGCAGACGCAGCGGATACAGGAGCATCAACAATTACAGCAGCAGCAGCAGCAGCAGCAGCAGCAGCAGCAGCAACCACCTAGAGGCGGTGGTATGACTGGTCTGCCACCAAAGCAGATGAAGATTAAGAGGAAGCCGACGGACCCCAACGCCTCGATCCCCTCGCCCATGTCAGCGTCATCTTCTGCTCTCATGTCCCCGTCTGCCAACTCCCACCCATCTGTCGCTTCGTTATTGCCCGCGTCCCTGCCAGCACCTGCTGCGGCGCAGTACAAGCCGTGGACGCCAGTGTCGCCGCTACTGCGCGCGGACACGGAGCCCGCTACGGTGCGCCCTGCGATAGCAACGGCGCAGCAGCAGCAGCGGGCGATGACGGCGCCGCCGTCGCCCGCGGCAAATCCGCAACTGAGTTATGCGCCGACGGTGCTGCGGCCGGCGGGCCGTCAGTCGCGCCAGTCGACAAGCGTGTCACCGGAACGCAAAGAGGACAGAAGCGGGACGAAAAATGGCGGAAGCAGCTTAGCAACAGCTTCGGCAGAAGAACCTGTGCAGAATGAGACAGTGGGAGGAACATCGCTGCAGAATGCGTCGGTGTCTGGTATGCCGCAGGGGCAGATGCGGCCACTGGGACGAAAACAGCCTCCGGCTTCGATATCTCAGCGAGGAGAAATGACGGCACGGCCATATATGCAGCTGCAGGGACAAGGGCCACCACAGGGAGTATCATCACAGCCGATCCAAACATCGCAGCCAGTTCAGATGCCGCCGGCCCAGATGCCACTACAAGAGCATCGTCGACCTGTGAGCATGGCGCCTGGCCACTATCCTCCTGTGCCGATACCACAGCCCTACAGCCAGTACCTCAAACAGCCGTCTCGAATCGGCCAGCATCCCGGACCACCGTGGCTAGCTCCCGGTCAGCCGATCCCAAGTCCAAGCCAGATGGCGCCACCGCTGCAGCCGCAACCACCGCCGGGTTGGATGCGGCAACCAATGCCCCCAGTATATCCTCCCGGGCAGCAACTTCCCAATGGGAGGCATTCCCTGATGGCCCAAGGTGTTCCAGGATTGGTTCCTTTGGGCAGCCACTACAACCCGGCCCCATCTTCAACCTCGATCCCAAGTGAGCCACCTGCGAGCCAAAGCCGCCGTCGAGCATCCACAGCGGACTCCTCAACTGTGTCGCCTCTCAGGCCAAGAGCTGACAGCCAGTCGCTGTGCCTTGTGCTGCCATCGCCCTCTCCCATGGAAACGCCACAAGCGCCTGCTGTGGTGCCTATCCCGCACGAGCATCCGACGCCAGGCAGCGTCAAAGCCGCCACGGGTCCCGACACTTTGAGTGGCAGGAGAAGACTGACGGCTGATTCGTATTTTCCACCCATCAAGGAACGATCCGCTGGCCTTGGTGGTGATATTGCGGACCGGTTCGCGGCTGAAATGCAGGCCATCCTGGGATCTGGCTCAGAGGCTCCCGATGCCATCCCGGCTACCAACACCGCAGCGGCAAAATCCGAGCCAAAGGCCTTGGTTGGGACACCGTCCTTGAGCACTGGAAAGATGCTTGACCGCATCGAAGAGCACCAAGCGGGCAATACACCCTTATCTGCGAGCTCGAAGCAGGATCTGAAGCCCAGCTCAGTGACTACGGACTTGAGCCAGCTAGCATTGCAATCTACAACGTCGCAGCCGCAGCCAACAGCGCTCTCGCAACGGACTTCGCCAAGCAACACGTTACAGGCCAATCAAGGCTTCACGCCGGCAATTAATAGAAAGCCCGCACCTCATTCGCACGTCGCCCAAGAAGGCCTGCCACCGCCAGGGCAGATGGCGTCCTCCGGCCTGGGACCTCAAGGTTCGATGCTTCGGCAAGACGTTGCACCGCAGCAGCAGCAACAGCAGCACTGGCAGAGCAACATGCAACAGTCAACGCAGCGACCTCTGTCTGTGCCACCGCAGACTAATACGCAGCTGAGCAAAAGCAAGGAAAACAAGTGGACGAAGTGGTTCAAGAGCTCCAAGCCCGAGAAGAAACTGAGCACTCTGCAAATCGGGATGCCGCAGCAGCAGCAGGCTCCGCCCCAAAGCTGGATGCAGCCGCAGCAGTGGCAGCCAGGTGCCCCGATCCCGGGTCATGCCTTTCAAAATCGTTTAATGCAAAGGCAGTCAGTGCAGGGACAGCCGACACAAGGGCAAGCTCTCCAGGTACAATCTATTCCAGCACAATCTATCCCAGGGCAGCCTACCCAAGGGCAAGCTCTCCGGGTACAATCTATTCCAGCACAATCTATCCCAGGGCAGCCTACCCAAGGGCAACCCATGCAGAGCACTCTCATGGCTCGTCCCATGTCGCTGCAGCCTATGCCCATGAATGCCCATCCGCCGCATCAAATACCTCCAGGGCAGGGCCACGGTCCAAGGCCTAGGGTAATGGCCCAGCAAGGCCCGGTCGGGTCACATCCGCCTCAGAAATACATGCCACTCCAGCCAGGTCAGCCCATGCAGATGAGGCAGCCACCCCGTGCTTCAAACCAGCAGACGCAACCCGGGGGGCCGATGATGCAGATACAACCCCAAGGTGTAGCAGGATTGCCTGCACAAATAACGCCATTACAGCACTTGCGAAGACCATTACAAAACAGGACCTTGTCCTCACAACAGACAGGGCAGCCAACACCACAGTCGGGAGGGGCGACGGCATCCCCCATGCCAAACCATATCATGCCGGCACCTCTGTCTTTCAGACCGAAATCCGAGGTTCCAGCTGGAATACCAGGTAGTGCACTATCAAGCTAGAGGTTTGGCATTTCGCATCATTTCATTTCGTGAACGCCTTTAGCGAAAATAGCACGCGGCCTTTATCCGTTTTAGCATACAATATTACATGATGTTTAAGTTCATCTACTTTACAATACACTGTATTTCGTTTGTTATTCAAACGCCTCACGCAACTTGCAGGTTTGCCCCGCCGCTGCCTTTGCATTGCACGCACTGCACGTCCGGCCGTGGGCAATCAGCAGCACATGCAGCGGGTACTTGAGCTCGTCGGGGACTTTGGCATCGAGGTGCGCCTGGGACTGCTCGCGCGTCGCCTCGTGCGGCCGCCAGCCCAGCACGCCCGTCAGCCTGTACACGTGGGTGTCGACGGCGAAGCTCGGGCGCTGCAGGCAAAAGAGCAGGATGCAGCTGGCCGTCTTGGGGCCGACGCCCGGAAACGCGAGCAGCTCCTCCATGGCCTCGGCGTCGCCGGCGGCAAACAGGTGGTCGAGCGAGTACACGCCGTACTTGGCGCGCACGGCGGCGAGCATGTCGACAATGACCCGGCTCTTGGTCGCCGCGAGGCCGCCGCTCTGGATCGCGCGCTGCAGCTTGGCCTGCCCGCCCGCGGCAATGGCCTCCCACCGGTCGGACCCACCATAGACGCGATCCATGCTCTGCTTGGCGCGCGTCGAGTTGGCCGAGCTCGTGTTTTGCGACAGAATGGTGCGCACGAGCGCGTCCAGCACCGATGGCGAGTCGCCGCAGCCGGCGGAGGTGCGCGAGGCCACGACTTGCGCCGGCCGCGGGCGCGCGCCGTGTAGGTTGACGAGGATGTCGTGCGCGAGGGTGCAGTCGGAGGGCGTCGGGCGTGTAAAGTCGGGGAAGGGCGTGCTGGTGATGTGCCGCGTCTGCTTGGACTTACGGGGTGGTTTGGCGGGTGAGGGCGAGGGCGAGGGCTTGACGTCTGCGACAGAGGATAACGGTATGGAGGAGAGAGTGGTAGCGGCGGCCTCGGTCTTGATTTTTGGCTCTACTTCTCGCTTGACTTCTTGCTTGATAGGGGCCTTTTTCGAGGCCACTGTAGACTTGTTCTTGGTGATGCGCATCTGCGAGCGCAGGCCCTGCCTTGTGGGCGTGGCGGCGGCCCGGGCGCTGCGCCGTGAATTGTCTTTCGTGGCGGCCATTATGCGTGTTCCGTACGTCCTTGCAGGCAAAAGACTTGTTATACAGACTTGCGAAATCAACGTCGACATGTGAGAAAAGCAGAATCCATCGTGGTAGAATCAAGCACATAGGAAAAATTTTGGACCAGGGATGAATGACGGCATGCCAAGTTTAGATCTACGTGTGGGTTGATTGCGGGGGAACGTTCGGGTGGGCCAGATCGAACAACATCCGTCATCATTCAAATTATTCACAACAGAAAATATCAGGCAATTTGCATCAGGAGATGCGAGAACTGAGTGTGGGGAATTTGTGTTTGAATTTCATAAATCGCAGCCGAGCCAGGCCTTGATTATCCCATGCGCCGTGTCTCTATGTACAGCACACTCTAAGGAGTGACATTTAGATGTACTTGCAGTCGACGCCAAGAGCATTCGCACTGCAATCAGTGTGAGCCTGACCATTGACCGTTACCTCCATAATCTGCGCGCCTTCGGGTGTCACCTTGCCGTTGTCTCCCTCGGCGTACGCATCCGTAAACTGCATCGCGCCAAAGTCCGCAAAGGGGACATCCTGGTTGCCGCTGGTAAAGTCTTCGACGATCCATTCCGCGTCCGTCAGGCACAGGGCGTCGGGGATGTCGGTAAAGGTGTGCGAGGCCGACTGGCCCGTTGTCAGGTTCTCAATCGTCGAGTTGCCGCCGTTCAGGCCGTGCGAGTAGACGCTGAGCCGGAGCTCGTCGCCGGCGCTGACGGTGAGGCCGTCGTAGGTGTAGCTGGGCTGGGGGTACCACTCGTACCAGGCCTCGATTTTGCCATCGCCATAGACGGCAAAGCCCGTCTGTAGCAGGCCGGTGCGACACCGGCTGCCGTCGATGCCGACCCAGCCCGCGGCCCCGGCCTGGGCAGACTGTCCGCTCACGTTGGGGACTGTCACGGTGCCGGTGACGTGCGTCCAGCCGGTGCCCTCCTGCACGGCGCCGCCCCAGTTGGAGTCGCCGCCGGCGCGCCTGGAAATGTCCTTGTCCTTGTCTACCGGACGGGACTGGAAGCGGGAGAGGCTGTCGGTGCTGGCGGCAGCCACCGCAGCGAGGGCGAGAACAACAGAGTACTTCATCTTGGTGGAGGAATGGGAGAGGAAAAGTTGAATGTGTAAGAGTAATGCTGTAGCTTGCAGAATGAAGACTTGTGAATTGAAAGATCCGTTTGCCAGACTGTATAAGTTCTGGGCTGGGAACCCCAGACTTATATGAGTTCTCGGCTGGGTATCGACACTTGAACACGGACACGCGTCCGAGGATAGAGCTCCATCATGCCGGCCAAAGCGCCGTTCAAGGTTTCTTCTGGTTTTTCCTATCATGGTCTGGACTCGGCACAGCCGAAGTATTGTCATGAACAAAGCCGCAAGTCTGTCGGCTGGAACGGCCATGACTTATTCACCTGCCATCTCTGTCGCCGCGTGGCCGTATAACGGTGTGGTGTCTATGAGCGGCCGGAACCTCGCACGGGCAAAGCCACCTACTCAACTGGGAAATCAATTGTCAAACTTTAGATTGTTCCAGTTCGGTCTCGCCTCACTCGGTGCTGATCAGCCAACACACCTGCCTAGCTTGGCGCATGTGGCGTAAGAGTTGACTCGCAAAGGCTGCCGCTAAACCCCCGCCCGCCTATTTGACCACGCGAGAACCGCTAGAGTTTGATGTGCCCATAGTTCCCCTGACTCAAGTCTCCAGATTGTTCCCAACGTTCGTTTCAGAGGTTGATTGGTTGAGAAACGGTGCCTGATATGGCTGAGAGGGTGGGCGGAAAAATGCCACTTCCCGAGAGGCGGCTGTCCGACTCGGAAGACTTCTTGCTTGCGCCGGTACCCGCCAGTCGGGTAAATTTCAACGCTTTGTACGCGACAGTTTCAGACGTCCTGCCACTACTTGTCTTCAATCTTTTCCACACTGTCATCCTGCTGCTTCGACTGACCAAGGCAGAGAATTTTCAGAAAATAGTTCGTTAACCCGTGGGAAGAGTTGCCTTTCTGGCTGTTCAACAAGACAAAAGCGAGACGAGGTCGGGGTATCACCCGGTGATACCGAGGTCGTAACTCAACTGAGGGGTATTGAGTTAAGCTGAGGGAGGGCACCCTCAGGTGAGGTCCCCCCACTTTAAGTTTTAACATAAGATACCTACTCTTTCCTAACTAATTAGAAACTACTTTTAAGTATATACCAGTAACTCTGATCCTAACCACTAACCCTTAACACTCTACTAATCCTAACTAGTTAGAAATTAGTTAGAAACTAGTTTAATAAGAGTTAGTATCTTATATGAAAAATTAAAGTGGGGGGACCTCACCTAAGGGTGCCCTCCCAGCTCAACTCACTCAGGTACCCTCAGTTGAGGTGCATCCACGGCGATACCAAGAGGTTATGGATTCTACACGTGATAGCGCGTACAGTGGTGTCGCGTAGCGCGTTCCACAGCCTACAGGCACCCAATGACAGGCGCTAAATAACAAGACGCTCCAAACCCGGGCGCACAGCGCTTTAGATTTGAGGAAATTTGTTGCACAGTCCTAGAAAGACATGATGGTTTCAATGAAACAACGATGATGGTGTCGCAGCCAACGACAGAAACCTCGCCGGAATGTAGGCAAGAGTCCCAAGACAGCCAGCTCATCCTAGAGGCCTTACGCGCCGAGTTAGGCGTGCGCTCGGTGAGTGGAAGCGCTGAGCCACTGCTGCCTGCAGGCTGCAGGGTCCCCCTCCGGCCCCTGCATGCGGCTCACCAGGCAAAACTTCCGCTGCAGAATCGTTCGCGTCGCAGCAATTACCAAGCTGACCATCTGTCTTGTTCATTCATACACAGTCTGCGGGCTCTCAAGTACAACGCCTGTCTCTGACATGTCCCGATAACGACGCCGACTGCTGCCGTGGCCACGACTCCAAGCGCGCAAAGTCGTCGCATCCCCACGAAATTCAGACTCAGGCTCCCGAATGTTTATCTCTGGCGGAGTGCGACCAAAATACTATTGTATGGAGTGACATCGTAATTTTCCATGTCAGGCTATATTCTAATGGCAACACAAGAGATCCTTCACCGTTCCCGCGCCACCGTCGCCGCCCTACACGCGCCCACAGACCGTCAAACAGGAACCGACAGAGAGCCGGCCAAACCTCAAACTAATGCACGACGCAGACCATCGCGACGATGGCCCGGAAACTCAACTACCAGATACCTTGCTCCCGGACGCCGTTTTGCCATCAGCTACCCAGGCGGTAGGCGACGGCGAGGTTGATTTGCCGTCGCCGCGCGCATCCCAACCATCGGGCGGGCCGCGAAAAGAAACCTCCCAGCAGACGCCAACGCAAGTCAATGACGGCCGCGACTATGACAAGGGATACGATGTCTCATCAAGCCAACCCGTTGTCAATATCGGCGACACACAAGCAACAAATTTTGAAGGCCAAATGCTAGTAGAAGACGAAACTGGGGCCGTCAACTTTGGCAATCTGGCCGATTTTCCCCGCCAATCCTCGCAAGTTTCCGAAGACGGTGGCTTCGAAAACTCTCGGGGCGGCTGGAGATTGCCAGATGACACTCAACAGAACTCAATGAATACCCAGACTCCATACAAAACTAAGAACTTGCCTCCACCCGAAACACCGGCTCTGTCAAAGAACCCTTTCGCCCACAAAGACGGTCCTGTGCCTTTTGGAGCTGCCCCCGCGCCGTTTGAAGGTACACAACTCTTCGGGCAGACACAACTGTTGACGTCTGCTGTTAAGAACAGCCCGACCTCTTCCCGGCCGTCACCGAATGTGTACAACTCCATTTCTCTCGAGTTTGCCGAGACATCGCCTCTTAAGAATCGCGCCAATGTCTCCTCGCCGACACAATGCAGGTCCTCGAGCCCGCAACGTCTCCACGAGATACCAGCCACTGTATTGAAGGGGCCACGCATGAGCATCATCACGGAGGAGACGCCAACATCAAGCAAAGGGTCCAAAGAGGACAGAATTCCAGAGTCTCCCACACGGCCTCGATCGAGAGAGCGACAGCCGCTTGCGCACTACGAACCAATGCAACAGTCACAGGCACGCAAGACGGGCAGTGAATCTGTCGACGTGGCTCCGTCCTTTGATGGCGACCCACATGACACCGTCGAGCAATTGGAACGAAGACGTCGAATCGAGAGGAAGCGCGCCAGAGCCGGAGAGGAGCTTGAGAAGATTGCTTTTGCCCGACCAAGTCGGATGAATGATGGTGCAGAAATAAACGGAAAGCGACGTCGTCTGGAACAGAACAGCCAGTCTGTCGCCCAGAAGGACGAGCTCGCTCCCAGGGAACCCCCCGCCCCTGCGGCATTGCAAGGCTCAAACCCGCAGTCGCTAGAATCGACCAAGGCTACACCCCGGGAAGAGGACGATGCCGCAGAGGAAATTGCCGACGAGAGGACAAGTATCAGCGCTCATAATCAAAATGTCATTGATGTCGCCGACGACGACATGATTCCGGCAACAAGCCCGGTGCAGCTGACACCAGCAGACGAGGCTCACCGAATCGGAACACCTGCTTCCGAGCCTGAGCTGCCCATTCTTCGTGATGAGCAGCTTGCGCTCAGTAGCGGTGAGCCGTCGTCATTGCCTCCGCTAAACAGCAGACGAAGGACCTATGGACGGCAGGCAAGAAGGGGTCGCAGGAATCTCGTTCTGGACTCCTCCACCTCTCATGCATCGACACGGGCAGAGTCTTCGAAGCGTGATGCTGTGGAAGATGGCGTGCCCATCGAAGAGGCTGTTCCTTCAAGCGAGGGACAGACACCAATTGCTACGCGATCCAAATCGAGAAAGCAGGTCCCCAGAACGCCACTACAACTCAGTGGCGAAGAGCCTCCCACCACAGCATCGTCTCTCAGTGTAATGTCACATACGCCGAACCCGTCGTCAAAGACTACGCCTGCAACTAAGGAATCGGTCGTGTCAAAATGTCTTGATGTGGAGACGGGACAAGCGCTCACACCAAGCAGAAGCCTACGCCGACGAGTGATGGAGAAGGAGTCTGCGATGCCGCAGCCTACACTTTCGTCACGGAACCTCCGCGCCTCGAAGCGACTACATGGCGAGTTCCAGTCTTCTGGTCAACCACGCACGCCGTCAGACACTGGTGCTACTACGACTTTTACGCAAAGGATTTGCCAGAATCTCGACGCTGTGTACCGAGAGGAGCGCCATTTGTTCGAAGGCATGGTATTTGCCATTTCTGTGGCATCGGACCGGGGCAAGCTAGAGAATCGCATAGTCCAAGCTGGTGGTATTGCTTTGCAAGACGGCTTCCAGGAGCTGTTCCAGTCTCTGCCATCCATGACTTCAACAGACGGGGCATGCGATGACAACATGGATCTTGTTCTGTCCCAACGAGGCATGGAAAGTAGCTTCACCGCTCTCATCGCGGATGGGCACTCTAGAAAAGCCAAGTACATGCAGGCATTGGCTCTGGGACTGCCATGTCTTGCTCAACAATGGATCAGCGCATGTCTGAACAAAGGAGCGCTCATTGACTGGCAGCCATATCTGCTCTGTGCTGGTACGTCGGCCGTGTTGGGGAATGCATTTCGCTCCCGCTGCCTGCTGCCGTACCCGGCCGCCACAGCCCTGCTGGTCGACACCATTGATCAGCGGCCTCGTCTCCTGCAGGGCCAGAGCGTGCTTGTCGTCATGGACGGCAAAAAGGCTAGGAGCGAAGCAAAGCAGCCCTACATTTTTCTGTGCCAGGCGCTTGGTCCGTCTATTACCCGCGTAGCCACTGTCGAGCAGGGCCGCGCCGCGTTGGCGGAGAGAGCGAAGGGCGGCCACCCTTTTACGTGGCTCTACATTGACAAGTCGACTGGCACGGCGGAAGCGGTGTTGGCGCCGCCTGACGCCGCCAGGTCGAAGAAGAAGAAGAAGAAGAAGCCCGCTGCGACGCAGGCGGGTACAGGTGTACGAATATTACATGATGAGTTGATCATTCAGAGTCTTATTTTAGGTCGCATTGTTGAAGCAGATGAGGAGGATTCTTTTTAATTACAAGGCGTTGTCAGGGAATTAATTATTGGCAGAAAGCCCGGGGCGCACAGGTCATTCCATGTTCAAAGGTCTCCAATTGACCTATGTTGGATATAAGTCGGAGAGTCATATATTTCAGATAAGACGTGCAAATTCATTTGGTATCGTTAAATAGGTAGTCATCAAAAGCATGTCGCTGATTTCAGTCACTCGTACCAGCGTCCAACTCGCAAGTTCCAAGTCCCGCAAACATTCATGAGTATTCATTTTCCCTTTCCAAACGCAAATTTGTCAAGTCTGGTTTATTGCAGGTGCGAGTCAAAGGTAATCGTCTTTGTCCGCGTCCACTCGTCAAAGCCGGCGCCGAAGCGGCCGTAGCCGCTGTCCTTGGCGCCGCCATGCGGCAGCGAGGGCTCGTCATGGGGCGTCATCGAGTTGACATGCACAGCGCCCGTCTCGATCTTGCGCGCAACGCCGAGCGCGCGCCGCAGGTCCTTGCTGAAGACGGCCGCGACGAGGCCGTACTCGGTGTCGTTTGCAATAGCCACAGCGTCAGCCTCGTCCTTGAAGCGGATGAGCGACACCGTCGGCCCAAACGACTCGGTCCTGTACACGTCCATTTCGGGCGTCACCTCGGCCACCACGACCGGCCGCATGCGCGTCGTCGCGTCGAGCTCCTCGTCCGGGTCGCCGTACAGCAGCGTCGCGCCTTTGCGGAGCGCGTCGGCCACGAGCGCCTTGTTCTTGACCACGGCCGCCGCGGTGACGAGCACGCCCGCGTCCTGGCGCGCGGCGTCACCGCCGCCGTACAGCGCCCGCACGGCGGCGACCAGCTCGGCGGCGAAGGCGTCGCGGACGCGCTCGTGCACGAGGATGCGCTCCGTGCTCATGCAGATCTGGCCGGCGTGCAGGAAGGCGCCGAGGGCGCAGTGGCGCGCCGCGAGGGCCAGGTCCGCGTCCTCGAGCACAATCGACGGCGCCTTGCCGCCGAGCTCGAGCAGCACGGGCTTGAGGTGCGCGCCGGCCGTCTGGGCGATGATGCGTCCGACGGTGGTGCTGCCGGTGAAGTTGATCTTCTTGACGTGCGCGTGCGCGATGACGGCCGACGTCACGGCGGCGGCGTGGGCCGGCGCGCTGGTGATGAAGTTGAGGACGCCGGGCGGCAGGCCGGCCTCCCAGAGTACGGAGCAGACGAGGTGCAGGGATCGGGGGCTCATCTCGGAGCCCTTGAAGACGACGGTGTTGCCGGCCGCCACGGCCCAGACGATGGCGCGGATGCCAAGAGGGATGGGGGCGTTCCTGGGATGGATTTAGTACCAGAGCGGCGGGAGAAATGAGGGTGCGTACTACAAGTCCAGGATGAAGTAGGAGAGGAGACTTGCAGAAGGAAATGGTCTTACCAAGGGACAATGGAAAACACGACACCGTAGGGCTCTCTGATGAGGAGCGCCTCGCGACCAGGATCCGCTATCGCAGGGATCCTGCCTTCGAGGTTGACGAGGCACGACGCGGCGTGGATAATCGTCTCGGTCGCCATCCGGAGGGTCAGGTCCCCCCAGGCGTGGTCGCTGCCCGTCTCCTCCCGCGTCGCCGTCTTGAGCTCGTCGCCGCGCGCCTGGATGACGTCGGCGGCGCGGAGCAGTATGGCGCGGCGCTCGTGTATCTGGGTGCGGCTCCAGGCCGAAAAGGCGCCGGCGGCGGCGTCGACGGCGGCGACGGCCTCGGCGACGTTGGCGTTGGACGACTTGTGCAGGAACTTGTCGGTGGCGGGGCTGACGACGTCAAAGGTGTCGCTGGTCAGGACGTCTTGGCCGCCAATGACAAGAGGCACGGTGCTGCGGGACGCCATGACGGAGAAGGAGGGATCGTTTTCTCTGCCTTGGGAGGAGGGTTGTGGAAAGAGTCGTTGTACAAGACGTTGGAGAGGATGGTTGTCGACAGGACTCGACTACTGTGGATGGAGGTCGTTGGGACGTCGTTTTGGAAGGCGAGCTATTGAAACTGAAAAACAAACAACCATTGTTACAGTATAAATACGAGGATAACGAAAGCTTTATACGGGCTAATTGGTATTGCTGTGCAATCACCCCGCTCTTTTGTTCCGAGCTGGGCTGCATGCATCCCGCTCGGCGCCGCTTGGTGCGGGTTGGTGCGGGTTGGTGCGGGTTGGAGGCGGACCGTAGGGCGGGCGGTCTTTTGCAAAGTACAGACAAATTACGGATACCCTGTCAAGTCTTCGGTCTTTTCAAGCAGTCTTTTCAAAGCGTCTTTTCAAAGCAGTCTTTTCAAAGCAGTCTTTTTGTCGGGGTAAATGATCAGTAGTGTTTGAGGACAGGACATTAGGCGTTGTTGGTAGCGCTTCTGGATAGACTTGCAGCGCATCTGACAGACACTGAGATGCATTGATAATGACCAATATTTGCCCGGCATCGTCGGTGACGGCTACGTACCTCTTTTCCGGGCGGAACCTACTTGCATTGGTGTGGCGCTAAATAACTGGCACAACCGTCTTTCTTAGAGCTACTCACTTGCTGTTCCTCTCTACGGATCATCTTTCCGAATAATATGTCATGCAGCGTAAAGACTACCGAAAAAATGTCACCAAGCTGTCCAACTACACCCACTGAAACGACCCCGGCTTATAGTGCGACGCCTGACCCCGGTTATAGGGTTATAGAGATCAACCACACCCTTCATATCTGCACAACATGACAATTTATGGGCATATTACGCTGTTTAATCTGTATTAAAGTGGAATTCTCCGCTCGGCCGGCGGGGTTCCACGTATACCTTGTAAGTTATTTTATGTCCCGAGAAAGATCAGCAAGAGATGAATCGTGTCGGTGAATTGGACAGGTTCGTCGGCAATTGAAAACTCCCCACTCAGAGACTCGGTAAAATAGATACGGGAATTTTAGATCAGTGGGTAACTAGACAGTAATATTACCTCCGTCAACCTTGGTTCTGTTTAAAGGTTCAAGTTGTCGGACAAATGCCAAGTCGCCTGCTACGTTGCTGCCCTTGCCCTTTTGTCATCATCCCACTCGGCGCTACTCTGGACACGATTAGACAATGCCAGCCTTGACTGTCTTTATCGCTGACGCTGCACTAGTTGATTGCGGCTGATGCCGTGTCATTTGCCGAAGCAGATATGTTCTATAATGAGCGCAATCATGGTCGTCTCATTCGCTTACCATTCACGAATTGGACTATTTTTGGCGCAAAAGATATGGTTCAAGGACAATGTACTGTTTTGGGGGTTCGTCAACGTTTCTCGGCGAAAAAAGACTTGCCGTAGCCAGGCGGATGAACTTGAGTGACAAATGTATAACGGCCTAGACCATGTCATCCGGTCGCAGGGAAAAGGTCAGTCCATCGAGTCGATGAGTTTGCATTACAGTAACAAAACATTCAAAGAATACTTTGAAAACTGAATAATTATCCGGCACAAGTATTATATACACGCGGCGGCTGTAGTGCCCGCCATGAGCCTGTCTGTAGTAGCCAACCCAGTCACACGACTGCGTCCAGCCCAAGTACGTGCTGGGCTGGATCAGACTTGATGTCATGTCAAAATTAAATCAGCATAAAACTTGACTACTAGATGAGCATGGCCCAGTTCAAAACTTTTTCCTGCCTAAAATTATCTCTTCATCATTTCAAACAATCAACCTGCATTTAGGCTTGACAAACCATTTGAGATGCATCGTGCTGATTCGCCGTATTGTTGTACACCAGCTTCTACTCGAAGCGACCGGAAGTTTGTCCCAGATCCGACTTCCGACGTGTTGCAAAGCGCAGCTGTTGTTGTGGTGATGAGAGGCGGGGATCTAGCATGCAGGACGCGGGGAATCAACCTACTCAGTATACAATGCAACTCAAAAGCAAATCCTCCTGTTGTATCCGTACACATATCCTAGACATTGTTGCCTAGGTCAGCCAGGCCGATCCACATGCAACCCGTGCAGGACACCCAAGTAGTTTGCTGTAGCATCACTTCTTGTACCAGTAACAATGCCCATCTCCGCTTCCAGCCGGTCGGCTGAAATGGTGTGGCTGCTGTGCCTAGAAATGTCACGGGCATAGACAGTTCAAGGGTGGGTAAAATGAAAATCAGGCAACAGCACTCGGCAATACGAAAAAGAAAGGGTACCTATTCGTCCCTACTTCTTTTACATACTGATATATAAATATCCTGTCGTACTCGGTACAGTCGGGTTTCTTACACTAGCCTGCACTTCACTCTTCTCTCGCTCACTGCTCATCACTCGCTGGTTAGTTCTGAGTGAGGAACCTTGGACCAGGCATACTCCAACATGCTCTCCTCCTTTGTGTTTGCCGGTTTGGGGGCACTGGCAGCCGCAGCACCCGTCCGAGACCAAGCCCTCATCCGACGTACCTTAGGTCAGGCCAGCCCAACTGCGTCCAAAGCCGGCGACCGCATGTTGACTCTCAGGGAATGCAGTAAACAGTGCCATCTACGATGCATTGGCGCAATACGCGGGCTATCCGCTGCTGTCTAATACCGGACTCTGCGCTCATCCCTCCGTCCCCGGCGTTTTGCACCAGTTCGTCGAGAGCAAGGACACGGACACGCAAGTCTCCATCTGGAAAGTGGACGCAAACAAGGAATTCGTCATCGCCATCCCGGGAACATCGAGCGATCGTGACGGCGAGACAAATTTTGATTTTACGCTTGTCCCATACCGGGTGGACAATGTGCATTGTCCGTCATGTCGCGTGCACCAAGGCTACCAAGCTGCGTGGGTGTCTGTGATGAAGCAGGTGCAGGGAAACCTGACAAGCCTGCTGGGCAGTTATCCGGATTATACAGTGACTTTGTCGGGCCATTCGCTCGGAGGCGGCCTTGTCTCTATAGCCTTTCCCAGTCTACGAAACGGGCCGTACAATGTCACGCAGGCGTATACATATGGCCAGCCGCGAGCCGGTAACAGTGCATTCGCCAACTATGTGGACAGCATTAGCGGTGCATCCGATACAGAAGCTGGCATTTTCTATCGAGTAACCCATGCGAATGGTAAGATTTCATCTCAAAACACCTAGAGCTGACATGTTTTTTTAACAAAAAAAAAAAAAAAGACTTGGTCCCGAAGCTGCCACCAAGTATTCTCTTAGGGTACAGACATTCCCGAACAGAATACTGGGAATCAATGCCCTCCATGGACAATGCCAGGTCCACGTACCGCTGCTATGGCCAGGAGCCGGCCGACTGCAACCGCAACGCTATAGGTCTCGACTCCAAGGTGCATACTACCTATGCAGGAATGAATGTGACGTGTGACATGTCTTGGCTCTCAAGGTCAGATGTAGACTAGCAA
>JAPFSE010000238.1:0-27250 GCA_030777785.1 Beauveria caledonica | reverse complement strand
CCCCCTCCCCCTCCTCCTCCTCGTCCTCCTCACCACCCGTCTTCCTCCCCCCCTCGGCGGCCGTTTCCGCGGCCTCGGCCTCCATCATGTTCCGTACCATGCCCTCGAGGCGCTTCAGCCGCGCCGACATGCCCTTGGGCGGCGGCTTCTTCTTGACCGGCTTGGGCGCGTACACGCATGCCGCGGGGCGGTCCTTTTTCGCGCACTGGCTGCACGGCTGGCCCCGGTCGCACTTGAGCTTGGAGGCGCGGCATGGCGCGCACGACAGCAGTACGCGCGAACGCTTCTGCGGCGGCACCGACAGGAGTGCCTGGCCGTCGAGGCTGAGATCCATGCGATTCGCGTTGCGGGGTCGGAGATAGCAGGAGGGGAACAGTGTCGGAGGGGATAAGCCTGGAGGGGTTTAGGCTATCAATGAGACTCTATTTCAGTCGACGAGTGTAGCTGTTATTGGTTCGGCTAACTCAGATTCACAGGTTGAGGGGAGTGAGTTGGTTACGAAACAAAGTGTGAACCTTAACGCCGACGCCGATAAGTTTAAGTGGGCGAGGCTGCGCTGTCAATATCTGCCTGGAAAGTCATGTCGATTTGCAAACTTGCATCTGGGTTTATATTATTTGATGAAATTTCAACACATGTTACAGACAACCTGATTCGAGAATGACGTACTTCGAAATATTTTGCGACCCTTTTGGGAGGAGGCTGCGCTCCGCCAATTACACCATTTAACCACGTCTTTTTAGCAGGACGAAAAGCTCATAGTCTAGACGGATGATCATACATTTCATTCGCTCAATGAAGCATCTTCAGATGTGAGATCCATGTCCATTTCCCATTGTAACACTATCAGTCTTGTGTCTGAGGCGCTCGGTATCGTACTTTGTATCAGCCAATTGTCAACGAAATGAGAGTACCGTCGTGGCCTATATACATTTCCTCTCCAGATGCGCTCAAGATTCTCCATTGTAGAGGCCCCAGAACTTGTCAAGATCTAATTTGAAGAAGCTGGGCCATCTGACAGTGCAGCCGCCGGTTAAGTTGGAGGCTGCTTGGCATTGCCCGCATGAACACCAGTACAACCACCACCATCACCTCCATTCTTGTCACTGGCGTTCCTTTCATTCCTGTCGCCAGCATTGCCTCTATCATTATCACCAGCGTTTCCTCTATCCTCATCACCGGTGTTACCTCCGAGCATATTCTTCAGCGGGCCGTTCAAGAAATCTCCGAGGCCACCGGCGCCACTATTCTTGGACTTTGACGGAATTAGAGAGACGAGGAGATCAGTCAGCCCCTCGGCCGAAAACTGAGTGCTTGTCCGTTGGCTGCGCCCCGGGCTCCCGCTGGGCCACCAGGGTCAAGACGCGGGCAGGGCGACAGTTATACCTGCAAGCCAAGACGCGATGACGACTAAGAGCCTCATTGTGCCGGAAGCCTCATATTATATTCTCTTTCTGACATGATTGACAAGTCTATCTGTCTTTGGGACCTATGGGCTGCGGCTTCGCCGCCTACTTCTGCTACGGTCCCGTCGATCACGACGGCGAGACGTGCTACGGTCTCGTCTGTCACGACGGTCCCTATCTCTGTCCCTGTCGCGATCTTTATCCCGATCTCTGTCACGACCCCTATCGCGGTCCCTATCTCGATCCCTGTCTCTGTCTCTGTCCCGATCCCGATCTCTGTCGCGGTCGCGAAAGCTACCCCTCTCGGCGCTGCGACTGCGCGACCTACGCTCGTCCCGCCTCCTGTCATCGACGCCGGGCACGGGCAGTCCCTTGGCCCTCGCGTCCTTTTGCGCTGCCAGGTACGCCTTGGCCTCCTTCTCGCGCTTCCTGACCTCTTCGAGTTTGCGCTCTTCGAGCTCTTCACGTGTGGCTGAGGCGGTGCGTAGATGTGTCGACCGGGAACGGCTACGGCGGTCATGATCCCGGCCTCGGTCCCTGTCCCTGTCGTCTCTGCGGTCGCGATCACGGCTCCTGCTCCGCCGGCGGACTGGCGAGCGCGCAGCGGCCGCCCGAGGGTCGTAGTGGTCGTAGCGATCCCCCGTGGGCCTGTCTCGCGAACGGCTGCGTTTCCGGCTGCGATCTCTGTTCCGCCTCGAGCGGCTGTCGTCGCGCCGGCTGCGCGAGTAAGACCGGTCTCGGCGAGCACTGCGGTCGTCTCGTCTGTCGCGCGAGCGGGTACGCTCCCGGCGGCGCGGCGGTGGTGGTGTCCTGGCGTGCGACCTGCTGCGGTCTCTGCGGCGTGAGCGGCTTCTATCCAGCATCTTTGCACGCGAGCGGCTGCGGTCTCTGTCGTCGCCCCTGGGCCGCGATCGCGATCTTTCTCGGCGCGTCTTCGAGCGGCTGCGGTCTCGGCGGGGCGACTTGGACCGGCGATCACGGCGGCTTCTGTCTCTGCTTCTGTCTCGTCTTCGGTCGGCGTCTTTGTCGAGCGCGCGCGAGGCACTGCGACTGACTCGTCGCTCGTCGCGCGGCGCGGACGAGTCCCCTCTGTCGCGGCGGGTCCGAGAATCGCCTCTAACGGATCCACGGCCAGATTCGCGTCGAATAGGGTCAATGGCGGAGGCGGGAGCTGTTTTGCGAGGCGGCGGCGCGAGCGCCGAGTCAATTTCCACCTCGGGCCGGCTGCGCGTGGAGCGACTTTCGCGGATCAAATCATCCAAAGCTTCTTGTTCAAGACGCTCCAGCTCTTCCTTGGAGAGTTCCTTGGGCTCCTTCTCCTTGGGGCGGCTATCTGTATCACGGCGGCGATCCCTGTCCCTGTCTCGGTCCCGATCTCTATCCCTGTCGCGATCTCTGTCTCGGTCTCGATCGCGGTCGCGGTCACGGCTTCGATCACGGTCGTCGTCTCTGTCTCTGTCTTTGCGCTCCAATTCGCGCTCTTTGTCTCTGCGCTCGCGTTCTTTGTGGCGTTTATCGCGTTCCAAATCACGAAGTCGTTCCCGTTCCTCGCGGTCTGTTTCGCGCCTTCGTCTGCGCTCGTCACGCTCGACTTGTCGTTTGATCTCTGCCAGCTCGCGCTCCTTTTCCTCCTTCTTCTCCTCCTCTCTTTTTATGCGGCGCTTCTCCTCCGCAATCGCCTCCTCTTTCTGCCGTAGCTCGTCTCTGATGCGGGCACGTTCCGCTCGTCGAGCCGCTGTGTCGGCGGCATAGTCTTCATCGGTCTTGGCGCCGCGGACCCTTTCAGCCTCGGCGGCCTCGGGCCCAAGCTCGGCGCGTCGGATCTCGCGAATGCGCTCCTCGATTGTGCCAACGTCGATCAGCTTGCCGAGGACCTCTTCGGCCTTTTGGTAGACGCCGGAGCGCTCGAGCGCGCCATCAATGAGGGCAGCCGCTTTGCGTCGGTCGAGGGTAAGTAGCTGCTGCGGGTTGCGCTCGACTTCCTTTTCGGCGACTTCGAGTATCGCCTTCGTAACTTGCGCCTCGTAATCGCTCGCCTCGAATTTTTCCCATACTTGCTTGCGGATGTCGTCATACGCGCCCTCTTTTTTGAATGCGTGCGCGAGCGACTCTATGGCAGCCCGCGTCGCCGAGGGCAAGGGAAGGTCGGATGCCTTGTATCTGCGTGGCGCGGCGCCTGCACTGGCGTTGCCGTTTGGCACCTTCTTCATGGATGCCATTGTCGCGCTGGCCGGGGCGAGCCAAAGTCACAGTTACGCGATGCTTCACGGGTATTCTGCCGTGCAGAACTAGTAGTTCGCGAACATGGCGTGGTATTGTGCGCGATGAAAAAGGCTATGCAGATTAATGATGTTGATGCAATGTGAAGGTTCAAGTCCCTGGGTCCCCTGGCTCAGGATAGCGATAAGCGTGTAGCACGTGATTGACAGACAATAACCACCCTTGTACTGAGAGTTGATGTAAAATTGCCTTGCAATCCTCAAGCTACATATACGTGTATGAAAGACAAAAATCTGCCACTGTGGATTTTGTGACGTGTTGAAAACCAAACCGGCTCATTCATCGCGCGCTGGCCGTGATCTAAGATCGCGTCTCGTCCCACATAACTTCACACGCCAAGCTGAAGGCCAGACTGCCCAAACTAGCAGAGGTTTATGGTACTAGAAAAATGAAAATAAAACAGAGAGTCCAGAACAACGTGTTCAAAAACCGGCTTTCTGATATGAGACAGTCTTCACAATAAATACGCTGTGTAGCTCCAGGGACTTCGGGTGACCATAATGACACCTTATTGTGTGCACCCGAGTTGTTGTGTGGCATGTATGAGCCTATTACTCTTGATATAGTGCTACTTCGAGAATTGATTCCAATGCCAAAGCGAAGAAAACCTTCAAGCACTTTGCAGGGCGTCCTGACTGTCGTTGGATCCTTTGTCGAGCCATCATGCCGAAGCATTGAAATGTTGAACTCATGTGAGGTGGCTGATGTTTGGCTGTCAACCAGTACACATACATTACCACTGTTATTATTTAATTCATCAAGCTTGGATAGCGCATCTTGTTCAAGTTCAATCGATCGGGTATCCAAATGTTGCTTCCAAATAACTAGTTCAAGCTCCCCACATCGTTCCGGGCAACCCCGCGCTCTCACCAACTCACTCCAGACAAGACTACAACCCAAATTACTTTCGTTTTGCAAGACTTTGCAGAGAAACGGATCCAGACATGTCAGCTACATCCGCGGATGGCAAGCCCATCGATCAACAAGAAAACCTCCGGCGCATGGCTGCCGGTGAGCTGTACTATGCCTTTACGCCAGATCTGATTGCGGCGCGCAAGAGGGTCGAGACTGCCTACAAGCGCTTCAACAAGGCTGAAGATGCCTCGCGAAGAGAGCTAGCCGAGATGTGGAACGAGTGAGCGCATCCTCATCTCCGCATTGCCTTTTCGACCAACCGCTGACGGAACCAACCCCCCATCCAGCATCACCCACGACCAGACGCCGTTGCCCGCGCGAGCAGCCAGCGAGAAGCAGGATGAGGAGCTCCTTCAGGACCTTGCCTGGGTCGACCGACCCATTGGCAAGATTGACTACGGCTACAACATCAAGTACGGCGGCCTCTTGAATGCAACAAAATGCCGAAATCGTGCACGCTGACAGTCTTTTTAGGCTGGGCAAAAACGTCTACATCAACAGCAACAGCGTCTGGATCGACACGTGCACCATTACGATTGGCGACCGGGTCATGGCTGGCCCTAACGTGTCCTTTTATTCGGGCACGCACCCAGTCGACTATCGTGTCCGCAACGGCACACGCGGGCCCGAGAGCGGTGCGCCCATTACCGTCGGCGACGACTGCTGGATCGGCGGCAACGTGACGATCTTGGCGGGCGTGACGATTGGACGCGGGAGTGTGATTGGCGCCGCCAGCGTCGTGACAAAAGACATTCCGCCCGAGTCTGTGGCAGTAGGAAGTCCTGCGCGCGTCATAAAAAAAGTCGACACGTCCAAGCCTCCCCAGTACCAGTAGAGAATTTCACATTCGTCCGTTATTCACCGTATAGAGACGGCACATAGACATAGACCAATAAAGTAAAAGCACATAACCTTGATAATGTGGCTTTGTATTATAGTAGTTGTACACCCCAAGGATGAAAATAGAGATGGATATCATAGCGGGTTTTGTCGTAAAACAGTTCATCGTAGAGGAGAGAGATGTTGTAGATCGGCAGCACAACGACAGTATCAAAAGGCTGCAAAAGGCCCTGCCACAAAATGGCCTACCACAACGGCAGTAAGAGATTGAAATGAAAGATAGTACAAGAGGCGTCCGAGTGTTAGCCTCAAAACTCACCGTCGCCTCCGTTTCCAACAACGTTGGCAGCCCACAGGCCAACGAGACCCCACCAATTCACTTTCCAGCCGCGCCACAGGCCGTCAAGACCTTGGCCCTGTTTGACAAGCGGTGCTTTGAATCGGTCTCTGCTGTTCTTGCGGGTGCTCTTGGCCGGCGGCTGCAGCTGCATGGACCTGGAGCCCTCGGCCGACGTGATGTGATACATGGTACCGAGGACGCCGCGGTATGGGCCGATGGGCACAATCGTCTCCATGCGGAGGTCCTTGCCGGCGAGAGCGCGGATATATTCGGGACTCGACAATACGGCCATCTGGCCACGGCGGAGGACAGTCTCAAGCGGTAGCTTGACAAGAATGGCAGTTGTTGATGCAAGAAACTTGGCCGCGGAAAAGGTCATGGGCGAGGCCTGGCTGTCAAGCAAGAATTTGCTGCGAAGAATGAGAGGCGTCGAGAGAGTGATGAGCGGATGTACGAGCGAGTTGAGGATCGTGGGGATAGCGAGCATCGAGTCGACAAAGTACGAGGGCAGGGCACGCAGCGTAGCCAGGGTGCGGCGGGGGCCCTTGCTGCTGGGCGTCATGATGAGTCTCGTCCGCACGAGATCAAGAGGCGCGAGGACGAGCCCGGTTACTACGGCCGCGGTGGCGGCAATGAAAAGCGATGCCCACGGATACGGCGTCGCGATGTCAATGATGCGATCAATGTCCTCCTTAAGGCCCAGATCTGGGACATTGAAGACGGCGCTGAGAAAGCTGCGGGACCAGTTCTCCAGCAGTGAGTGCAGCACGGTGTAGAGAAATGTGGCGTTGGAAGCTTTCCATACGCCAAAGGCGCCGTCTTTTCGCCACAGATGGCCAATGACCTCGGTGACGGAGTCAGGTCGGCGCAGCGGAATATAGTGCTCCGGTATGACGGATTGCTGGCGTTTGACCGGCTTTGGGGATGTGAGCGGGGAGGTGTGGCGTTCCGTCAGACTACCTCCCCTCCTCGTGGTTGCGGGCGTATCGGGGCCATTGTATGTGAAGAATGTAGATTCGTCGCCGTCTGAGTCGGAATCGTGCTGCAGACATGGTTAGCATTGCCACAAGAAAGAGCCACACATGTATAGTTCAAGGGCAGAGCAGATACTCACATCTTGAATTCCCAGTCCCTGATTTGTAAACGACATGCCAAACACTTCCGTCTCGACCGACTCGGATAGCAGCGCATTATCGTCCTGATTGCGGGCTTGCAGGATCGTCTTGGCAACCTCAAACGGCTGGCCCATCAGCACCGAGGTGTACTTCCAGACCAGGTCGTCGAGCAGCTCCTTGGCGGTACGGGCCATGCTCGGCGCGTCATCGTCCATGTAGGCCTTGTAGTCAAGGTCACCAAACATGTCGCGCGCCTTGCTGGCGTAGCGGGACGACGTCGAGGCGGTCGCGTTGCGCGCCGACGTGGACGAAAAGGCCTTGGGCCCGGGAGCGGCGGGCTCTGCGCGCTCTCCGATCGAAGGCCGGATGTAGTAGGGACGGAGGGGATTGACCCCATCGCCGTGGCTCGTCATTTTGTAGACGATGGGAGACTCATGCGGTGGTGGATGAGGGATGAAGGAAACGTAAAAGCTTGGAGGTGGCGTTGTGCAACGGTGCAAGAGGAGATGAAATCATCAGTGGCGAGTCGGGAATCTGGCAGGCGGCTTGCCGGAGCCGCTAATAAGTTAATTACTGGTAACTTACGACCTATAGGTAGGTACCTAGGTAGCTACAGTGGGTATCAGGTAATTCAGAGCACATCACCACCAATTTCCCATACAATGCTGTTCGGAATTACCTGGAGGCACTGTAGGTAGTTAGGTAGTTATTACTAGGCGGCGCGACTTTCACCAGCCACTCGTTGGGGACGCGACCACCCCTGTCGACACAATATTCCCTGTAAATTAGCTCGCGGTGTGATTAACGTGCTAGAAGAAGGACGCAAATGATAGCAAAATCAATGCATAATTTGGAATTATCAAGTCACTTAATTCTGTAGCGCATTGTTTAATCTGGTTGCTGAAGCAAGGTTTGTCGATTACTCGCAAGAATGAGTGTGTGTTGTCAGGCCAAGTTGCTGTGAGCCGGTACACAAAAGCCGTTGCAAAAAGCTAAAGAAAAAGGCATTACTTTTATTTAGTTTCAGGTTTTCGGCTACCCAAGGTTGATTCAACATTAACAACTTGCTATATTCTCAACCAAAAGATCCGCCCAGCAGCACGAGATCGTAAAGTAACACCTCTAATACTCCGTACTCTCCCGCTCACCCCCATGTACAAAAACTCCGCCATATCTCATTGTTTTTATGCAACACCTGGAATAATCTAGTTCTTCGCATAGCGATACGTCAGAACCATTTCGAGCAGTCTCTTGGCCTGGCCAGCAGTGAAGCCAGTCTTGCAAGATCTACCACTACCAGTCAGTACCTTCTCCGGCACGGCTCCAGCACGGCTCCGGCATCAAATCTTTCAACTTACTCGCGGGAATAGTCCATGTGGTTCTCAATAGGATCAAGTCCAGGCAATTCCGGGCATGTGTCGAGACCGACCGGGCACCCCGCGCTCGACCAGTTGGGCCCTTTCTCGGCCGGCGTGTCGGCCACGTAATCGCCGGCGCTCTCGTTACAGCCGCCCTGGAAAGTATGCAAGAGTCCCATCCAGTGGCCGACCTCGTGGACGGTCAGAAAACCTCGGCGGTTGATGGTACCGTCCGGGAACGAATTGCTCGCCGACATGCAGCCGTCAATGGCCAGGTTCTCATCGTTGGGGCCGATCCAGTTGGGGAAGCGGCACACGCCGCTGCCGTCCCAGCTAGGGATGTAGTAGAGGTTGAGGTCAAGACGGCCGCCAATGTGCAGCCGACCCTTCATCTCACTCTCAATGTTGTCGCCGGGGAACTGGGCATTGGCCCATTTGCTATTCACGATATACGAGGTGTTGACGTGGGTGAAGCTAACGTTGGCGAGGGCGTACTCTTGGTTGAGGACTTTGATCTGCGCATCAATTTTCTGCTTCTATATTTCACAATCCAAGGTAAGAAAGCAAAGAGTTAGCCTGAAAAAGAAATCTCAGCTACCAAAAGCCTATACCGAGATATAACCACTAGAAGCAGAGGTGCCGGGAGCACTCTGGATGATGTGAACGTAGGTCTTGAAGTTCATGGCGGCTATACCAGCTGCGTTGAGAGCGGCCCTATCCTCGAGCCCGGCGGCTTTCATAAGGTTGGCTTTACCGGCTTCAACCTTGTCCATGATGGACGCTTCTTCAGCGAGCATCTTGGCGTGGACTTTGAGAGCGTCCTCGCCGGCCGTTGTCCCGCAGTAATCACCGCCAGGTTGCTGCGGCAAGGCGGCAGCCAAGGGCAGGGCTGCCATCAAAGCTGTGACAAAGCGGGCAGAAAGAAGCATGATGAGAGGGAAAGGTTTGTATTTTTGAGATTGCTGTGAGAGCTGAATTGCGAATGTAACTGCTGCTGAAGTGGCTGCAGTATCTGGAAGAGTGCGAGCACAAGCGGTTTATATACAACATATTTAACATGATTGAGTCTTGAAGAGAGCTTCGTGTTATCCAACTGCCGAGCAGAATGTAGTTGTTACGATAGCAAAACTCGCTGGCCTTGTCGTACCCCAACGTAAGTTCACGAAACAACAAATGCCACGAGCGAGACGATGCTACTGCCACCTGCCACTTGTAGCTAATCCTCCCGCCTATCAAGAACGGTCGTCTTTGAAACTGCCTAAAAGAGAAGGACACTTGAAAATAAGGTAATGGGCGCATTCTTGGCGCTGAAACCAAGAACCGCGTTTGTTGCACATCACCGCTCTGTAAGTGACTGGGGATTGGGGGGGGGACTTGTGCAAGTCGTTTACACGCAAAGTTGGCGGATATCGGAGGCTTGCCCAGCCTCTTCGCAGCTTCCGAGAATGGCAAAGGGAAAACCGATGAAGATTTTTCTACACTGAACCCTGGCTTAAATTAAGGTGATATTTGGCGATGCGGGTGATCAGATGCCGCAATGATCCTAGCTCGTCAACGCCAAGCCAAGGCGCCTCGGTAGTATGGCTGTGTTGGAGAGCAAAATGGGAGAGCTCACAATCACAGAAAATTAAAAGCGAAAACACGATGCTCATACGAGTGGTAAAGATTTAAAAAGACGGCATTGTATACGAGAATTAGGAAGTGACAGACGGCTTCTACGCAAGCTCTTCTGGTGCAATCAGAGGTGGGCGTTGAAGAGCATCTTGACGCCGTGGATCGCCTGCACTGCTACGTTACAAATATCTGAGCTTCCTGTATGTTTCTTCAGAGCATAAAATGAGTTTCTGAGTTATGTTTCCGTTTTCTTGTCGAGAAGAAAGAAATACGTATTCTTGTAGATGTAACTCACGCACGCTTTTAGGTGTGTAGTGGTGCGGGGTGCGGAGCCAGAATTAGGTGCCAGCAAGTAACAGCCAACTGTATGAAGAAAACTCGCAAATGAAAGAAACAAAACAAATGAAAAAGGAGATAAGTAAAAAGTCCGATTTAATATGGCATCTGGAACCCCATTCTCTCATCATCATCTCCACCTCCCCAGACCAGGGCATTCGCAGCCTCGGACATCGAGCTTCTCGGGCCAGAGACGGCACCACTTTAATCGTCCAGAGGGCTTTATCAAGTGCAACCAATCGCAGCGCCGCTAATTGAACAAGGCCGAAAAAAAAACGCGCCCGGGCTGAAGCTTTCGAATGTGACCCAGACAGCTTTCCCAGGTGCAAAAAACCCGCCATCATCACCCGCCAACGAACCATTCGTCCAACCCTGTTGTACCAATGTCGGCCTCACGGACAATCGCGATCAGCATCGCCCGGCTGTCCGCGACGACAAGCCGACGGCTGCCTGCGTGCGCCGCCGTGCGGTCATTCACATACCTGCCGAGCCGGCCCGCTGCGACGACGTCAGGCTGGAAATCAACGTCAACGACGACAACGACGACGACAACGATGCGCAAATTCACGACGACGCGGATGCAGCGCCACGGGCACGTCCACACGCCCAAAGCCGGTGAAGAGTGAGTTTTTTCCATCTCCTGCCATCCCCTTTTAATCTATTTTCTGGGGGTAGGGGAGATATTCCGGGGAAGATGTACATTCCCCGATCCACGAAACAACCCCCCCTTCTCCCCACGACTTTCCCCGCCGCTGACCCCTTGTCCCTTCTCCTCCCCGCGCAGACTCTACGTGACATTTGTCGACAAGGACGGCGAGGAGCACAAGCTCGCTGTCGCCGAGGGCGACAACCTGCTCGACATTGCGCAGGCGCACGACCTCGAGATGGAGGGCGCGTGCGGCGGCTCCTGCGCCTGCTCGACCTGCCACGTCATCGTCGCCGACGAGGGCTTGTACGACAAGATGCCCGAGCCCGAGGACGACGAGAACGACATGCTCGACCTGGCGTTTGGCCTCACCGAGACGAGCCGCCTCGGCTGCCAAGTCGTCATGACAAAGGACCTCGACGGCCTCGTCGTCAAGCTGCCGACCATGACGCGAAACCTGCAAGCCAGCGACTTTCAATAGTGCGTGGAGAGAGAAGCAGAGGGAGAAAAAAAGGAAAGAGCCATCGAATCATGGAATTGATTCGCTTTGCGGGGGTTTATATACTTGTTTTTCGAAATGCATCGGGCGCATACCTTGTACAACATTGTAACGGATAGTCGTTGAACGGACGCAGAAGTGGAATGGATCAAGTGGCTTGACACTGGCACATATATAGGGGACATTGTAACGCATAAATAAGAGATTCCCTATTCTTCAAGCTTGACCGATCGTTGCTGTGACATGCTGCCACATTCATGTCCATCAAGGCCCATGCATTTTGTATCCATTCATTCCCAAATGGTATTCAAAGACATGGCTTAAAAACAATTCATTATATACAGTATGCAATCTTCCACCCATTCCTCCTCTACGCTTCCTCAATCGCGCTCGCGCCTTTCTGCAGCGCGCTCCCTCCCGACGCCAACAAATCCAAGAAGCCCTTTTTGCTCATCTCATTCACCTTTTCCTCCCTGCGCGCCATGCCAATCACGCCCGCCTGCCGTGTCGCCCGCTCTGCCTCCGTCGACTTAACCTGCGCCGCGCGCACCGCATTAAACATCTTCACCACGCCCCGCTGCGCCACCTTGCGCAGCTTGACCTCGGCCGCCAGGATCTCCCCCGTCGTGACCTCGGGCTTCTGCTCCTGACCCGGTCTGGACGCCGGCGCCGGCGCCACCGGGGCCAGCAGCACGTCGCGCACGCGGCCCTTTTCCTGTGCCTTGCGCTTTTGCTCCCGCAGCGCCCGCTTGGCCTTGGCCTCGAGCGCGCTGTCCAGCACCGCCCTGGACGTCTCGTGCGCCGCGGCGCTGCGCGCGAGGACTGGGTCGGCGCGTTTTGAGGACGACAGTTTCGTGGACAGAATCTTGGACAGTGATGTGGCAAACGCGGCTGGGTCGTTGCGCTTCTTGGGTTTTCTGGAGCCGTCTTCGTCATCGTCGTCGTCATCCAGATCGAATTCATCATTCATGTCTTCGTCTTCGTCGTCGTCGTCATCATCGTCTTCATCTTCTTCGACCTCGGGTAGGCCCTCTTTACCGGCGCTGTCATCATTTGTGGCCAGCTTCTTGGGCATCTTCGCCTTGAGCTTTGCGCTACCCTTGGCGGCACCGGCCTTTTTCGACGGGGCCTCGTCTTCTGAACTTGACATGCCGCTGCCGTCTTCGTCTGCGCCGATATCGTCGACCTTGGCATTGTGAATGTCGTCGTCCGAGTCTAGCAGGTTGACGGCGTCAAAGTCTTGCTGCTGGTCCTCGCCCTCTTCTTCGTCCTCTGTGCTGCTGTGGTATTCCTTTTGCACACGCCGTTCACGCTTTTGCCGCTTCATGGGTTTTTGAAACTTGCTGCCCATGAGGCGCTTTTTGTTAGAGAGGCCGGCCATTTTGCTCTGTGGGAATCGCCGTCAAATGTAGAGAAAGGCAGTTTCTGTAATGAGTCGCCAGTGACTTTTACTACAGTCCTAGACCAGAAAAAAATACTGATTTTGCCGGATGTTTTCTTATAGTGGGGCGCTGTCCAGAGCGGTGAGCTAAAGTGGGTGGGCCGCAGGGCCGTAACCAGAACCCTTGCCTGGATGTAAGTACACTCCGACACGATGATGGAGAAGATATTCACAACAGTCAAATATAACAGAGCATGTCAAGAATGGGGCAAATCAGTATCGACGAAGGTTTGAGATCGAATAATGGTAGAAACAGACTTTGGCTTGACTGCAATATCTCCCGAGTGACAGATTTGGGCTTCAAAGCAAGAAGAGGATACCCCAAACGCCGCGTGATGCATGCCAGAATACAAATCTCAGCAGAGAAAAAGACAATTAAACTTAGAATTTGAGAAAATCCCAAAAAGATCCAGATGTACCGCCCCCAGGCTTAGAAGCGACGAGTGTAGTGTTCCAGGCCTCCTTGCCGTTCACAAAGAGCTGGTACTGGAGCAGGCTTTCGCCATCGATGTTCTCAATGGTATAAGCCCCAAATTTGGAAGAGCCAGATGGGATGTACCTATAAAAGTCAGCAGTGCAACCAGCTCTGGAAATTGGTACAACCCACTTCAGCTCGACATCCTCATCATCAGTCTGCCGGTAGGTCGGAAACGGCGAAGCAAATTGGTTGAGAGGGCTGGTGGAAATTTCGTGCGCAGCAGCAGAAGCAGGCCATTTTGAATCCGCAGGTGGGGGAAACTTGGTGGCGGCAAACTCATGACGATCGCCGGAAAGAATGAGGACACCCAAGCCGCGGGCACCAGCGTCCCACATGGCCTCGAGTATCCTGCGCCGCTCAACAAGGAAGCCACCCCAAGTATCCCGGACATTGACGGGCCAGTTCTTGGTAAAAGGAACAGAAGAAGCGACAATCTTCCACCGGGTGCCGCGTGGTTCGGGGCGCGCAAGCCAGGCGAGGAAGTCCTCCAATTGCTCAGCGCCGAGCATCGTCTTCTCTTCGTCTTCAAAGGGTATCTTGTTACGCGAGCGGTAGCTGCGGGTATCCATGAGGAAGAAACTGGCCGGGCCTTGGGAAAACGTGTACCAGGTGGAATGTTGGCGCTGAAGGCTGTTGGAACCAGCGCGAAGAGCTTTGGGCGGGTTGACATTGGCCTGATAGGTGGCCCATGGCTCAACCGCAGCCTGGTATACCCCGCTGTTGCCAGCATCCCAATCATTTGAGATTTCGTGATCGTCAAGAACATGAATCCAGCTCAGATTCTGGCCAACAGGCGCCCAGTCTGGCGAAGCATAGACCTGACGATATTGCATTCGGTACTCATCGATGGACTTGCCAAAGCGGTTCGGCACGTCAATGTAAATGAAGTCGCCGAGAAACAGCATGAACTGAGCACTCAGGCTAGGTAGCTTGTCGGCAAGATGGCGCAGACCAGGGATGGCCAAGGCGTGGTCGAGGGGGTTGTATGGGAAACGCGGCAAAATGCATGAAGTAGACAAGAAAGTGAACTTGCCATCCGTCTGGTCAGAAAATTGGCCAGGTCGAGGAGCAGAAAGAAAGCGTCCGGTGTGGTTATTGGAGGTCCGGTACTCGTACCAGCGAGTATGTTTGGAACTCAAAGGAATATTGACAATGCCCGTGAAGTCAGTCTCGTTTGTGGTTGACTCGAGCCCACCGGCCAAACGCCATATGGGGTCTTCAAAAGGGGACTGGGGATCTGCAATGCGAATCTCAACGGTGACTGGCATTGCCGCCTGATCAGGCTCCCGAAGAAGCATCTTGGCCTCAGTATTGGAAATATAGCCCAGTCGAACAAAAGAAATATCGTCAGCAGGGTAAAGGATACGCGCGCGAAACAAGGCGTCGGCGGTGAGGGCAACGAGGATGCCATTGATTAGAAAAGTCAGGACGGAGGAGAGCTGATGACTAGTACTCGGTGCGCCATAGGCCAGGATCTTCCACTTAGAAACGGGCTTCTCACGAAGGAGAACCTTTTCCGCCACATCAACTTCGTCGGCAACGACGGCGGAAGCGCCACTACCATCGCTGGGGGTGATGGTGGTTTCTTTTACAACGACGTCAATCTTATCATCGACGACTTCCAGTTCTGGGCCTGCTCGGTACGTAGCCAAGAAAGCGGGAAGGTAGATGGCAAAAGCAGCAAAGACGACAGTCGGGAAATGAGCCTTTGGATGTTAGCGCAAACGCCCCCCTATCCGATCACTGGGACGCGTACAGGAAACTGAGTCGATTGTTAGCGAGTAACTACGCGAGAAGCTGAACAAAAGAATTAATGCGGGAGGTCCTACAAATCGAAAGAAAACTATGGCACATATCCTCAGCGCGACCGAGGATATCTGTGCAATGGTAGCTTGGACCGCCATGGTCAACTAGTGGAAGCGAGGAGCTGGGTGAAGAATGACAGCGACAGATAGATGGAGGGAAGTTGGGCAAAAAGGGATAGAGAGAGAGACGAGAAGAGAAGGGTATGAGATGGAAATTCAAGTCATTGAATCATCTGCGCACAGAGAGATGTATATGGCCAGCAAGAGCTCGATGGTTGATGAAGTCAGAGTTGAGAAGCTGCAAGCAATTAGCTTGCTTACTGGTGTCGTCATTGGTGTGGCTGTGGCGGCGCGACCTTGTGGCTAGTGTAGGACACCTATAATGAAGTCGGGCAAAAATGTGCGGATCTCATTTTAACAGCGGGTAAAAAAAAGAGAAACAGATGAAGCCAGTTTGATTATTGAATTAAGCTATGTGAATTGCATCTTTTTCTAACAAGTTTGGCTCAAATCTTTCGCAATGTCTGCCGAGTCCTGGGCTCCTTGCTCATCAGCAACCGCCAGTTGCATCAGGTAATAAGTAAACGAATTATCATTAATAATACTACAGGTCCTAATATATCTAACACAAAGGGAATTAAGTCGGGAATCCGTGGACAGTCTATCAAAACAAGTATTTTCAAAAGTCTACGCAACGTCCACCTGCTTGGAACGAGTTGAGCAATTCGAACAATTCGAACATGACGGAATCGTAGCCAAGGGCCAATCCGGTTTTTCCGGAACCCGGTCAAGCCTCTCCGTCCGTTCTTCCTTTCGCAACTCATACGACGGCAGCCATATATCATCCCCCACCGACGACGTCGCGCTGTACGCGCCGGGCGACCAAAAGGACCTCGAGCGCGAGTCCTCGGTCAGCGACGACCGCGCCGTCGACGGCAGGCTCGCCCACGCCGCGGACCTCGACCGCCAGCACATCTCGGGGTAGTCGGGCAGCAGCCAGCGCTGGTCGCGGACCTTTTTCGCCCACGGCTGCGCGCCCCGGCCCTTGCTGCGGACCCATTCCTTGACGTGCAGGCGCTTGATGGACCACGTCGACAGCGGGAACCACGCCTGCAGCGAGCGCTTGGACAGGCGCTGGCTCTGGTCGACGAGCGGCCGCATGACGGCGTCGTAGCTCGCCAGCGCCGCCGCCACGTCGCGCTCGCCGTGGCTCGCCAGCTCCCCGGCCAGCACGTACGCGCCGATGAGCGCCATGCTGGACCCGGCGCCCGCAATGGGCGACGCGCAGTACGCCGAGTCGCCGAGGAGCACCACGCGCCCGTGCGACCAGACGGTGCTCCGGCGCTGCAGCATCTCGTCGGCGTAAAAGTCCTCGGCGTCGGTGAGCGCGGCCAGGATGCGCTCCTCCTGCCACCCCATGCCCTTGAACACGGCCGCAAAGGCGTCCTTTTGGCTGGCCACGTCCCGGTCCAGTGCGCGTCGGAATCGCTCCGTGTTGCTCATGGCCATCAGGTATACCTGTCCCATGTCCTCCTTGTGCCAGCGAGTCATGGCCAGCCGCCGCTCCGTCGTGTGATACATGCGGCAAAAGCTCGTGTCGTAGTCTCTTCGCGGTAGTGTAAAGTAGGCGGAAAAGATGCCCAGCCATCGGGATTGGTCGTCTTCTGGTCTGAAAAAGAACATGTGCTTGCGAATGCGCGAGCCCTGTCCGTCCGCCGCAATCAAGAGATCGTACATATCCTTGCTACCATCCGAGAGCGTCACCTCCACCTTGTCTGTCTTGGGGCCTTCCTCGCTATTCTCATCGCCCTCGATATTTCGATAGTGGTCGACAGATAGTCCGAAACGATACGTCACGTTTTCCTTTGTTGCGTCGTAGAGGATGTCAATCAGATCGCGGCGCATGATTTCGTAGGCGCTCGTCTTTCCTTGCACGCCACTTTCTGTCTCGGTTTGGAGTTTCCTTTGCACAATATCTTCCTGGCCCTTGGAGTCGACAATGATGGTACCTAACTCCGGGACGGATCGGTCACGGACGGTTTGTAGCAGACCCATCCGGCGAACCACCTCAATCGCTTCGTTGCGCAAATCGACTTGCAAACCAGCGGTTCGAAGTGAGGGAAACCGCTCGACCAGTGTGACTTCGTGACCGTCTTTCGCGAGCCAAAAGGCGATGGCCGGGCCTGCCACGCCGGCGCCAGCAATAATCACTTTCATGGCCGCCTTCGCTAGTTCGTCGGGCTCAGTGCTAGTTGTAAAGGTTCCGCTGCTCTGAGGTCCGAAACCAATCCAAAATTAGCCAAAGGCAAGTGGAAAGTAATTTCTGGGGTTTTGTCCACTCAGAATCGCATCTCTGGCAATCAATCCTTCGTATATCGAAGAAGCCAGCCAGTTTAGTCCTATATATCGAATCACCCCGTGCTGTCCGTCCAAACTATAAAGTTCGCGTGGAGAGCCGGCCAAGGTAGAGAGACAGGGCTCCATCACGGCCCGTCTCCGGATTTGCTAGAAATTTTCTAACCTCATACGATTTTCATCAGGCCATGTAAAGGCTAAGCGGCCTTCTCCACCGCAACGTACTCGGATTGTTCAACGGCTCTTTGATGCCTGTCAGAATGGCATGAGCTCGTGTCAAACCGGGTTCGCTTGTTGCTGTTTTTATCACCGCTTGGGCCCGTTCCTTGACAAAGACTTACCGGCTGCTCCGCAGGTGCTCTCCGGGTTTCCACTATTGCTCCGCGGAACCTTGCTCGCTCACATGGAAGAGATTTATACTGAGAAAGCACTTCCGAAAGCACGACGGAATGCCCAGGCCAGGTTTACTTCCAGCTTCCAATCAACTTTGCGGGATGCACCCCGGCATCGAGAGCCGAGATTATGGTTGGCCCTTGTCCTGGGCAATAACGCGGCGGATATCGATGCTATTACAGCCGGGTTAGCGTAAGCCATTTTAAATTCAAATGCTGATAGAAAATTTTGCAAGTCCCGAGGCCATCGCTTCGCATGATTGGTTTCCGTCAATGAATCGGATAATTAATGACTGAGTGTGCCAGGCAATTAATTGCAGCTGTCACAGGGCCAATACAGGTGGCCCAATCATCATTGCCAGATGACTGTTAGCGCTATGGCTGTTACATATTTCGCGTCATATACAATTGCCGGCCCTCAATGTCAGCTGTTTCATCAGTGTACATCACGTTAATAACAATTGGCAGTCAGCCATCGGTATTCCGCTGCAGCCACCTGGTGTCGTACTGCAGTCTGCAGCCACCACGTTCAGTTATTAAGGATTCTTTCAACCATATTATTAATGTCCGCTGCAACCTCGGCACTTGCCACAATTGGCATACTGTCTATCGGAGACATGGGCCTTGGTATAGCCAAGCTGCTGCTCGCTCACGGCTTTGCGGTGGCCACCAACTGCCACGGTAGAAGGTAAGAACTCGCGCAGCCGGCTCAACCGAATCACATATGGAGCAAGGATATCAAATTGCTCAAGTTGTATTTCTTCTCGCTCATTACTAGTTACGCACGCGATTTGGAGCCACTTTCTATACATACAGCTGCCCCAGTTGCCAAGGCTAACATGGCCCAACAGCCAAGACACCCTCAATAGGGCTCAGGCGGCGATGGTGACAACTTATTCCACAGATGAGGAGCTCGTAAGTCATTGTGATGCCATTCTATCCGTGGCGCCGCCTCGCGATGCCACCGAGATTGCAAAACGCATTGTCAGTGCCCTTGCATCGAGCTCGACCCGTGGCAAAAGAACAGCTTCTGTGCCGCTCTACTACGCCGACATGAATGCCGTCGCACCCTCGACGACCCGGGGGCTTGCGAGCCTCCTTGACTCTGCAGGCCCCCTTGTACATTTCATCGACGGGTCCATCATCGGGGGCCCGCCATCCGTAAAGGGAAATGGCACCGACTGGAGCGCGCCGGTCATGTACACCTCCGGACCTCGCCGGCTCGAGGACGTGCCCGGCTGGGGCGTGAGGCTGACCGAGGTGCTTCGCATACGCCACATTGCAGAGGACGTTGGCGCGGCGAGCGGCTTGAAAATGTGTTTTGCATCGATGAGCAAGGGCTACACCGCCATCGCCATCCAGGCATTCACCAGCGCCCAGTCCATGGGCGTCCTAGGGGAGCTCCAGAGTGTGCTGGCGGAAATGGCACCGCAGCGCGCGGCGGAGACGGAGAGGGGCCTCGTCTCCATGGCACCCAAGGCGTACCGGTGGGTGCGCGAGATGGAGGAAATTAGTAAAACGCACGCTGAGGAGGGAGGATTCGGCCCCGAGCTCTTTCTCGGGGCCGCGGATGTGTATCGGTCTGTCGCAGATGACACTGTGCTCGGTCAGGAGAAGATTGGGGATAGGAAGCGAGGCATCACGGCAGAGGACACCGCCGCAGCAATGGTAGAGGGTTTATCAAGTCAGAACAAGGACAGTCGAGAGCACAATCTTTGAAGTATGCGTGGAAATTTGGGCGGCTTGTGCGTTTGGAGCTTTTCGGAAATGCCATTGTGTTGCGTGGCCCTACCCCAGCGCCCATATTGGCCTTGTGTGCTCGGTATTATCGCCTCGTTCAGGCCCGTCTGGCAAAGAAGAAACGCGAATCTATCAACAATATTTGTGAGGTCAGCATTCAAGGTCGCTTCATCAGGGAAGTACTCATTGTCGCACGCAAGACATTGTCTAGTGATCGAATGGCTGCCCACGGATGTAAAATGATAGATAGGGGCAGCTGCGGGCCTGCGGCTGACTCACAAAAGATATTGAGAGTGGCATAATCCGTATATTGGCCATAGTTAGTTATTGGCCTCCATCGAGTTCATTTCGCTCCTCCCACCAGCCCCATCACGAGTAATGGGGACGAGGCTGGCTGCACTTGAATAAAATAACAATTACTCAGTAATTGCTCAGCGAAACCCTACTCATGAGTCGCTTGAAGCCGTACCCACAGCCAATAAAGATGCACATATTACTGGGAAAACACCAACGGTCTAAACAGTCTTCGGAGCAGATATCATTGAAGTATTTTAAAATTCTACAAAGGAAACGCGGTTAGAAAGTCCACCGGTTCCAATGTCAAACCCCACCGTTGACGGCCTGCCGGACGACGCGCATGACGGCCACAAAGACACGCTGCTGTATATTTAGCTATCACTTACCAGTATAAGCATCTCTGTACAATCACAGATTTAAATATGTGCTACTCTCGCTCGACTCCTCGAGTCGTATTGAGATCAACGTCATGTATCCATCTTCAGGCAGTCGGCCCAGCACACCAGGTAGTACACTCTACTCTTGTCACATTCATATAACGACTTCTCGTCCAATATCCCCTTACGGTTCTTCTCGATGTTAAGAAGAAGGGCCGCGCATCCTCGGCAGTTGTTTGTGCAACGGGGCCTGGCAGTCATGGATGAACTTCCGACCTTCTCCCTGCTCCCAAAACTTGTAATAATACAATTAACCCCCCCCCCATTTCTGATTAGCATAGCCCATTAGCGTCAATCGTCTTCGATTTGACTGTTTCAAGCTTTCATGTGCGACCACGCTCAAGAGATACGAATGCATTCAAACTCTCGCGCGTGCCTGCTTCGTGCGAGAGAGATTCTATCAAGGGCGGATTATCGACACAGAGGCCCGGGGTAGAACTTATAAATAAGTTTTAAAAAAAGCTAAATTTGCCGTTGAAAAGCTATGCGACGGGTTCCCTGGGGCCCTTGCAACCTATGCCAGCTACACTTAGGCTCTGAAATTCAAGGACAAGCTTAATTATGCTTACCTTCGCCGACACTTTCGGTACGTCTAATTGACTTGTGGATTTGAGCATCACCATAATCTTTATTCGAAGGAGAAGAGGTTAAATTCAAGGCAGTTTTGAGACGGTAGCTACAACTACCAGAAAGTGAAGGCAAGCAAGATGGAAGAGGCGAAACTGAGCTAAGCAGAAGGCACTTCAGATCGGCGATGCGTATTATTGCCCAGCACTGCGTACGAGAAACTGCGTACTAGTAATTTGGGTCAGAAATAGCTTATTTACAACGAAAAGACTGGTCCCCGTTGGGCATAATCTACAATCTTTGCAAGGGCCACGAGATCACCATTCACGGTGCCGGCCAGATCTTTCGGAACCCAGCCTTCCGAGTATCCACCACCAAAGTCGATAATCCAGGCATTATGATTCCCATCGATGAGCACGTTGTCTGGTTTTACATCACCCCACACTAGCCCATGTTGATGCAAACAATAGATTATCTGTGTTATCTCTGCTATCCATTGTCGCCGTAGGGGTTCCGGTGCACCTGACTCAATTGCACAAGTCATAGTCTGATTGTTACCGTCAATGTGCGTAAGAAGCAGACCAAACACCGTGTCGCTCTCGTCGCGGACCAATCCAAGAAGACGAGATATACGGACTGAGGTTGGCAGCCGGGAGGTCCGAATCCTTTCATAGTTGAGAAGCTCCTTTTCGAGGATGTGCTTATCCCCGCGGCCCATGAGCTTAAAAAAAGCTACATTGTTGTTGGGTAGGATAACTTTGCGAGGAATAGAGTCGTAGGCAGCTTCGTCGTCGAGTTGAATCTCAGACGACAAGTAGCATTGCCACAGCGAGCATCTGTCCAGTGAGAAAACACCAAACATCAATCGCGTCTCATCACGTTCCTTCTGTGGTCGTAAGACTAGCTTGTCTGACTCGGCTTCCAGCGAGTATTCCAGTATTGGGGCATATAGGAAATCGCGAAGCGTTGCTGCTTCAACCTTCAATTCATGAGTCTGCTGGCAGAGCACAGGGAGCAGAGGTTCAAGTGCCCAATCGTAGAAATCGTCAATCGTATAGCCATCAAGTTCATAATTTTCAGCCACGCTGAGAAAAAAAAGGTATTTTTCCCTTAGACGGGGTGAAGAAGCAAAATCAGTCTCTGTAACGTGTATAACAAATCGTACATGATTGCACATGACTACTAGCTCGGCGTCAGCATCTAGGTTCGAGAATGTGAACTCAATCACATTCCATGGAGGTGGTGATATAGAGTTAAGGTCGTCATTTTTAGGGTTGATGTCGAGATGCATATCTCGCTGACAATCTAGCGTTTTTAATGCTAGAGATGCAATTGTTGGATGGCTTAAGCGTTGATTCGCACCTTGCTAGTGCTAGAATATGGCCAAGCGGTCTAGCAAAGCGAGGGATCAGTCGCCAGATTTATAAGGTTGTTTCGATCAGCGTTGATATGATAACAAGTCGTGTTTGTAGAGATTAGATTTTTTGGTGGCTCCCGAGCCACATGCAGCAGAAAGCGAATGATAGAGTTAAAGACTAATCCGCAGCCTGAAGTCTTTCTACTGTCTGCAAGCCTTTGAATTGTAATAAACAAGTCTTTTGACAATTACTGGTAATTAAGATCACATCGCCCCTGAGAAGGAGCCAAGTGGGGCCGCGTGTGGCGCCCGAGGTTCACCCTGTGGCCAACTCAACAGGCGAACACGTCGAAAACCCACGCGACCCCTGGAGCCAGCTTGTCCTGAGAGTTGCAGCTCGCTCCATCCATATACCAGCCTTGCGACATACGCATCGGATCGCCGACCACATAGCACGATGAAGTTTCTGACGCTTCTGACGGGCGCCGTCGCCCTGTTCAGCTCCGAAGCCATTGCCACATCCCTCACATACCGGGTCGAGGCCCACGAGCGAGCTTGCTTCTATGCCAACACGAAAAACGCCAACGAGAAGATTGCATTCTACTTTGCTGTACGAACTCGGAGCTTAATGCAAGGCATTGGATGCCGCGGCGAGAATTGTGCTAATGCGATGGACAGGTCCAATCCGGCGGCTCGTTCGATATTGATTATGAGGTCACGTCCCCTACCAACAAGGTCATCATGTCCGGCGAAAAGGAGCGACAGGGTGACTTTGCCTTCACCGCGCAGACGCCTGGCGACTACTCGTTTTGCTTCAGCAACCAGATGAGCACCTTTGCCGAGAAGTTTGTCGATCTTGAAATTGCTGTGAGTGCCCGGCAATGCGCAATGGTGAACACAGGGATGCAGAGCTAACAATTGGCACGCAGGTTGAGAACGAGGCTCGCGCGCAGCTCCCCTCTAAGCAAGGATCTAGCCCTGAGCAAACCAACATCATCGAGGATTCAGTCTACAAGATTTCCGGCCAGCTGTCCACCATCTCGCGAAACCAAAAGTACTTCCGCACCCGTGAGAACCGCAACTTTGCGACCGTCGCGAGTACCGAGAACCGCATCGTCAACTTTAGCATGATTCAGTCGTTCCTTGTCGTCTGCATGGGCGGTCTGCAAGTGTTTGTCGTTAGATTCTTCTTCCAAGTAAGCTGGACGCCGATGCAACTTAGGCGCTGCCATGTGCTGACCACTCTCAGGGTGCTCGTAAGGGCTACGTTTGAACGGAACGTATACATACCAATCTGCAATTTATGTTATACATTGGCGGCGTGGGTTTCGAAAATTCGGTTTGCTGGGAATGGCTTGTATGATAAAAGGTGGATAGATGCGTCTTGTCGCTCGACATAGTTCGTGTGACATAGTCAAGAGTAATGCATTATACGAGGCACATCTGCTTTCAATTCTAAACTAACTTGAAATGCCTTTCGACAATATTTTGCTCCAATAATTATACGTATAAATACACTGGCATACCTTACCGACCGGCCAGATGCGCGATTGTACAGTAACCTGCGCTAACCGCTTTGGGACAACTGACTGAAATTATTTGACCCAGCAAGCCTGCAGGCAACACGCTCCAGCTTTGCATCCCAAACTCGCAGGCGAAGAAACGAAACAACTCGACATCATGGCGTCCATCGCTGCATCACTGCAGACTTCGCTGCCGAAGCCGAAATACACGGGCGAGGACGAAGAGGCCCCGTCGCACGCCAAGCAGCGCGGCCCTCGAATCGTGAGCGCTGGCCAGATTGACGAGACGCAGGTGGTACTCAAGCGCTCCGGCCCGCCGCGGTATGGCCAGCGCTCGGGATGGCGGCCGCGCTCTCAGGAAGACTTTGGCGACGGCGGCGCATTTCCCGAGGTGCTGGTCGCGCAGTACCCACTGGACATGGGCAGGAAGGGCTCGACGACGAGCAACGCGCTGGCAATCCAGGTCGACGCCGAGGGCAAGGTTAAGTACGACGCGATTGCGCGGCAGGGTCACGGCGAGGGTCGCATCATTCACACTTCGTTCAAGGATCTGATTCCGCTGCGGCAACGCGCCGACGCGGGCGAGATTGACCTTTCGCGGCCGGACCAGGAGGCCGTGGCGGCGACGGCGGAGCGAACCAAGAATGCTCTCGCCAAGCTGGTAAGCGGCGCTTTGGCGGCGCAGAAACCAAAGAATGTCAATACGGGGTCGCGCTCAGAACCAACGTTTGTGCGGTACACACCGGCGAGCCAGATGGGCGACAACTCGAAGAAGCAGGACCGCATCATGAAGATTGTGGAAAAACAGCGCGACCCGATGGAGCCGCCGAAATTCAAACACAAGAAGATTCCGCGAGGACCCCCGTCACCGCCTCCGCCCGTCATGCACTCGCCCCCGAGAAAGCTCACGGCAGAGGATCAGGAGATGTGGCGAATCCCGCCGCCGGTATCCAATTGGAAAAATCCCAAGGGTTATACGGTGCCACTAGACAAGCGCCTGGCAGCGGACGGACGAGGACTACAGGATATTACGATAAACGACAAGCATGCACAATTCGCGGAAGCCGTCAAGATGGCTGAGCGTCACGCGCGTGAGGAGGTGCAGCAGCGTGCTCTGATGCAGCAACGCCTGGCGGAGAAGGAGAAGATGCAAAAAGAGGACAACCTGCGCTCGCTGGCCCAAAAGGCTCGCGAGGAGCGCAACGCTGCCAACACCAGCCGCGGGCGCCGCAACTCCCGCGACTCGGCAGACTCACGAGACAGCCGGGACTCGCGGTCCCGATCATCCAGCTACGACTCGCGGCGGTCCTCGCGCTCGCGCTCCGGTAGCGAGTCAGAGGGCGAGCAGGCGCGCATCAAGGCGCGTGCCGAGCGGCGCAAGGAGAATGAACGCAAGCTGCGGCAGAGCCACATGGGTGCGGAGCGGCAGATGCAGGCCATGGCGCGGGAGCAGAACCGGGATATCTCGGAGAAGATTCAGCTGGGGCTCGCGAAGCCGACACAGTCCAAGGAGACCATGTACGACTCGCGACTGTTTAACCAGACGAGCGGCTTCGACAGCGGGATCAACGAGGACAACCACTACGACAAGCCGCTGTTTGCGGCGCAGGACGCCATCAGCAGCATCTACCGGCCGCGGGCGAACATGGATGACGGCGACGATGACGGCGATGCGGGGGACCGGGAGATGGCCAAGATTCAAAAGGCGAGCCGCTTCGGGGAGGCGCTTGGCAAGGGCAAGTTTAAAGGTACGGCTGAGGTAGAGGCGCGCGAGGGACCGGTGCAGTTTGAGAAGGACACGGCAGATCCGTTCAACGTGGATAAATTTTTGTCGGAGGTGGACAAGAAGGACGGCGAAAGTGGTAGTGGTGGGAAGAGGGGATATGGGTTGCAGGATGAGGAGGATCGAGGGAAAAAGCGGGCGCGGGTCGACGAGGATGAGGACTAGAATGCATCGACGTGTAGGGAAGATGCGCAGAGGTATTGTAATTATTCTGGTGTTTTTCTCGTATTTGGTGCCTTTTTTCTTCTGTCATGGCTGGCAGAGGCATGCATATGGCGTCTGGTTGCTCTTTTTTTGCTTTTAGTATCAGTAAATGTGAACTGATCATCATTTTCAAACAAACAACCGACGTAACACTAGATATCAGTATAGATAAACCGATCATTATGTTTAAAAAAGCAATCAGCACTAGGTATTGGTATATGGAATCTGATCACCATGTTGAAAGAAAACGACTCAACACCAAGCTAGACCCGGGCCACAACACCGCCCTTCTTTGCTCGTCTACTTTGATATACCACTGCGAATACTGCAATCATCAGGCCACTGAGCCAGCCCTGCGCTGCCCTTGCGTTGCGGCGCGTATCTAGTTATCTGTGTGGACCGCCTGCGGACAATCGGGCGGGCTTGGTCAGCTCAAGATGGCGGAGCCTTGGGCCAAACGGCGGAGCCTGATTCTCATGGGGCGATTTTGAGGGAGAGTCGTGGCAATGTGCACGTGCTAGATAGGTTAATTAATAAATCTTTTGGGGGAAAAAGTCATATAATTCGTTGTAGTGTCCAAGAGGCTTGGACAGCTGCCTTGTGATTTTCCGAGCGAAAAGGTGCCTGACTAGCCGCCGTTTAATGTGACGGGCCTAGGAAGAATCTGACTTGCTTATATCCGTAACATTCCCAGAGATAAGCTACCCATGTCTCAGAAAACAAGATATCAAACCAAGAGGCAGATGAAAAAAAAATCCGTTATCATCGTCTTGGCGTACAATGTCCGCAAAGGTGGCATGTTACATGGGTTGCATAGGCGGATTGAGTCAGAGGGATCCGCTAGGCGGTGCGATAAGTGCTCTAACGGGTGGCGCCGACTGCAGCATATCGAAGTTTAAAAACGAAAACAGGGTGCAGCATGAAGAGGGGCGGTGGATTGTTATTTTTTTTCTTCTTAAAAAAGATTAAAGGGATAAAGATATAAGACGGACGGGTGTCGCTGTTTTGGGGCTACGTCCTAAGAAAATATCGCATCATTTCAGGGTCCAGCATCATCACAAGCTTACAGCTGTCAGAGCCTCTTTTTTTTTTCCAATACCGTTTCTCTGCAAAACCCGCAAACGCAGGCAATACGAACAACAACTCTTGCTTTCAAACGACTTTCGATATTGAGCGATTCGCGCGCGCAACAACATTACAAAGCAGACACACGCATCTACAGCCACACTCTGCCATCTACAAAAACGTGCCCCGTCGACAAAAACTGCGAACCATGAGCGCCACCACGACGGCCCTCCTCCTCGCCCCAGCCCTCACCACGACCGGCACGCTCCTGTACGGCTGGGACCAGGAGCTCTTCCTCCGGCCGCTCACCCTGCGCAACACGTACCGCGACGCCAACGCGCTGCTGCCCGCGTACTGGAGCCGTCTCATGACGGTGGGCTGGCCGCGGCTGCTGTCCTGCCTCGTGGGCACGCTCGCGAGCTGCGGCGCGGCGCTGACGGTCGCGCGGCCGCTGCTC
>JAPFSE010000237.1:0-39417 GCA_030777785.1 Beauveria caledonica | reverse complement strand
GGGCGACGCCGCCGCCGCCGAGGTTCTGGTGGGAGAACTGGTGGGCGAGGCCGGTGTTGGGGTCGCTGCCGGGCGTGTTGGAGCGAGGCTGCTGGTACTGGGGGGCTCCGCCGGGGGCGGGCACACCATTGTAGTCGTAGCCAGCCGAAGGATATTGAGGTTGTTGCGGCAGCGGGGACTGCTGCTGGTACTGGCTCTGGGAAAAGTAGCCCTGGGGAGCGTAACTAGCGGCGCCGTACGCGGCCTGCTGCTGCATCGTTGCAGCTTGCTGCTGTCCAGCGGCGCTCGGGGGGAAGACGGGCTGCGGAAAAGTCGAGGGCGTCGTCGGGTATGTGCGGTCGTTGGGCATGGGCAGACGGTCGCTGCCAAAGTTGAGGTGCAGGCGGTTGTTATTGTTGCCGTCCATCTTGGCAGCAGTACGTACACAGTCTATCTTTTCTCTTCAATGCCGTATTAATCCGAAGCCAAGATTCTGCAAGCACCAAAGGAGCAAAACGGCAGGAAGCTCGTGTCAGAGGATAGCTCAAAGTGCAACCCAAAAAGTGAGATTCGAAACGCGGGGCCGAAGAAGGGGGAGGGGGGGGGCCGCGGGCGAGATCAACAAGGCCAACGAGAGTTGAGCTGCCGTGCAGGAAAGTGGATCAAGCTGACTTGTTGCAGGAACAGGTCCGTGGGGACAGCAGAATCGATGGGCAAACGAAATGGCGACAAGGAGATGCAGTCATCTGCCAGCCAAGGGTGTCCAAGTAAGAGGCAAGGTCTGGCCCGTCTGGCTCCCGCACGCGATGGCGGTCAAGTTCAGGGGAGGGTCGAGCAGGGCGGGGCAAACAGCGGAGGGCTGGCTGAGCTCGGGAGCCTTGCTGCCAGGCAAGCAGTGTTGGTGGCTTGCCTTTACGTGATTTCAGGCAGCGGTGGTGGAACAGATTTTTCTGAAACCTTGCCGACGAAGATTACAGTTCAATTGTAATATAGTCGAGAAGTGCTTTTGAGTTGCTCGTCGTAGGTCTGTACCCCAGCTCTAGGTACCTAGCCAAGTAACTAACACTTGGGTAAAAGAGGCCATCTCAGGGGCAACCGAGAGTCTCCATATCCGTGGTTCTAATATATCAAGCCTCGCTTGCTTTGATACGATATTGAATCTGGTTTTGCATGCTCACAATTAGTTTCAAGTCAATATCGGAAAAGAATATCCCAAATTGATACTCTGGTTTTGGAAATGTAGCTTCAGTCTATAGTGTACCTGATGACCTCTCTACACCACCAAAAGACTCATCAGCAACAACCACAAAATCACTCATAGAGGAGATTCCAATTGCACTACCCCGTACACCCAAACATTTCCAGTACTAAAAATACTCCATCATCTATACCTGTGTCACAATGTGGCCCGTCTTGTCTGCACTGTAAGTCGGCTGAACCACGGTCATTTACGGCTAGCTTATCGCCATCCCAGCCCATCCTTATCGCAGCTGTTTTTTTCCAAAAGGGTCACTCATTACGCTCTACCTCTCTCCCGAAATCTCGCATGCCAACCTCCGACCGATCGACAACACCTAATACCCAATCCCTCCTCAGACACACGATGGCGGACCCCTCAAAACCACCGGCCGCCGCCATCCCCATCGGCGGCGCTGCCGCCCCCGCGCCCGCGGTCCCCGTCCCTCCACCACCTCCGCCACCGCCGACTGGCAACCCAGCCCTCCGCATGATGGGCCTGCCCAACCTCCCCAAGAAGCTGCCCTCGCGCAACTGGCTCATATTCTGGGCCGTCTGCGGCACCATCTCCGGCGCCATCATCTACGACCGGCGCGAGAAGACGCGCGCGACCGAAAAGTGGCGGCGCGTCGTCGCGCCCCTCGCGCGGGAGCCCATCGGCGCCGCCAACCAGCTCCCGCGCCGGCTCACCGTGTACATTGCCGCGCCGCCCGGCGACGGGCTACGGGCCGCGCAGGACCACTTCATCGAGTACGCCAAGCCGGTCCTGGCCGCCGCGGGCGTCGACTGGGAGTTTGTGCAGGGCCGCCAGCAGGGCGACGTGCGCGCTGCCGTCGCGGAGCGCATCCGGCGCACGCGCAGGGCGGCAGAGCGCCCGGGCGAGGAGATGCCCGCCACGGGCGAGAGCGTCGTCGAGGACCTGCGCAAGAGGCTGGAGCTGCCGCAGTACCAGGGCGTCCATGGGGACGTCGTCTTTGGCCGGCACGCGTGGAAGGAGTACGTGCGCGGGCTGCACGAGGGCTGGCTGGGGCCGCTGGATCCGCCGCCCGCGCCGGTGGTGGCAGACATTCCTGAGCCGGTCACGACGCCTGACGTCCAGGACGATGCCGCCGCCGCCAAGCCGGAAGAAGAGAAGAAGAAGGAAGAGGCGAAAAAGGACGAGAAACCAAAGCGCCCGCCCCAGCCCGTCCCCTACAACAAGCCCCAAGACTACGAAGCCGCCTCCCTCCCCAGCACCATCCCCTCCCGGCTGCAGCCCTCCACCGCCGTGCCGTTCCCGCACCGCCTCGGCTTCCGCCACACCTTTGTGCGTCTCGGCTGGTTCCTCAACCGCCGCGCCCTCGCCGACGACATTGGCCGCGAAGTCGCCGCCGTCTGCTTCGCCGCCTCGCGCGAGTACCACCCCGCCGACGCCGACGCCGACGCCGCCGACACCGAACAGCAGCGCCTCCTGCGCCACGAGGAGCGCAACTGGCCAAAGTCCGCCTGGACGCCCGACGAGCCGCCGAAACCCGAAGACGACACGCGCACGCCCGAGGAAAAGGCACGCCCGCCAAAGGAAATGGTCTGGGCGGACGCCATGGTGGTGGACGGGCGCGTCGCGCAGCGCATGCGGCGGTTCGAGATACGGCCCGAGGACGAGGCGCGCGCGAGGGAGGTGGTGGTGCCGGAGGAGGCTATCGAGGGCTTCATCAAGGGCAGCGTGCGCGGGCTGTGGCGCTGGGGCATCAAGCAGTGGACGGACGAGCCGTGGCGGCCGAATGTGGGCAGCGTGGACGACGAATAAAGCATTTCTAACTGTACTACTAACTATAGATCATCGCCTGGTTTTGGCAGAGGTCGGAAGACCTCTTCATGTATACTAATTGTCATCGTTATACTCTCCATATACTCTGGGTAGAAAAAATATAGCGCACTCTGAACTTGATAACAGTTATCGCTTGAACACTGAATAATCTGATAAGATTGGTGTAGAACTGCGAGTCTGATGGACGACGCACAAAACTTAATTATAATATACAAGAAAATGCAACACCGCAACGCCAAGTGTCAAGCATCATTCGTCACTATCCGAGCCATACTCAACCAATGCCAGCGCCGGCTTCTTTGATTGTTTATCCTCTTCGTTCTTTGTCATATCCTTCTCCTCAGTCTTCTTCTCCTTTGTCTTCTTCTCCTCGGTCTTCTTCTTCTCGATCTTCTTCTTCTCGATCTTCTTCTCTTCCTCCTCATCCTTCTTCCCCTCCTCCTCAACATTCACCACTCTCCTCCTCAACACGCCCATTCCCTTTCCCCCCTCCCTCTCCCTCCCTCTCTTCCTCTTCCTCATTCCCCAGCTCTCCGCCTCCCCTTCGTCCTCCTCCTGCTCTACCCCCCGCCCCTCTTCTCTCCTCGCCGCCCGCCTCCGAAACGTCTCCAGCCCCTCCTCCGTCTCCCGTCTCACGCTCTCCTCCTCCGCCCGCCGCCTCGCCCTCACCTCGTCCAGAAACGCCACCTCGTCGTCGTCCAGCGCCCGGAACTGGTTCGTCAGCTTCGACGCCTCCGCCGCCGCCGCTTCCTTGGCCGCCTTGTTGCTCTGCAGCACGTCGTACAGGCTACGCTCCTCACCCCCCGGCGCCGCCGCCAGCGCGCGGCGTCGCCGGTCCGCGTCTAGCTGCTGTTGCACCTTGTCCCATTCGGACGCCTTGCGCGCCGCGTCGGGGCCGTCGGCAGATCGGTTTCTGCCGCCGCTGTCCGCGCCGGCTTCCCTGTCCTCGCCGGCGCCAATGGTCCCCCCAGAGACGAATCGGCCAGACATGGTGCTGCTTGATGCCGGCCGAGGCTTCCCGTCTTCTGATAACTGTCTCTTCTTTTCAAATAATGTTTAGTAAGAATCGGGACCGGCAATTGGCAGAGAATTAAGTGCGCCGAAATGTTCTGTGACTGTAATCGGACAGCCTTAAAGTGACTGCATGAAAGTGAAGTAGTTAGCCCCGCTGTTTAGCGGCCGCGATATTAGCGCACCAAGTACTAACTAACAAACAACGGCCGTCATTTTGCACAGAAATACTGGTGATTTTATTGTTGTTGAAAAGAAGAGCGAAACGCCTTCCAGGTAACAACGGCAAAACTGCAACTCCTTTTGAATACAACAGGAATCTAATATATACACACTTTGGAGCATCACAACCCGTACTGGACCTACCCAGCGTCCAGATCGAAGAATTGCTGGTTCAAGAGAGTAATTTGTGCGACAGCATCAACTGCCCGCCTCTGAAAAGTCCTCATTAAACTAGACAATCGAGAATATCCTCTTTCTACTGATGCCTACCTTTGGCCAAGGGTTTCTAGAAAAAAAAAAGGTTCATGAACAAGAAAAAGCCATTCTCACACAGTGATGCGCCGAAAGGGTACCAAAGCACTCTGCCAGCATATCACGGCAAGAATTGCTATACAAACGAAGAATAACAAAACAGTTTGACTCAGAAGTCGCCATGTATCCGCTAAAAGCAATGCATAACGTCTCGTGATAACCCAATCTTTTTTTGGGGGGCGGCAAATGCCGACCGTCAAACCCAACTTGAGTTTGTGTGAATATGTACTGATGCCGTGCAATCGGCCATGTTCTTGCAGGGGACTCGATATCCCAATATCTCATCCCGACTGCAAGCCACGATGCAGAGGTTCATGAGCACGCAAAACATAGTGCTATGCTGGCAGGATTCGTAGCTTTGTTGACGGTTGAAATAGAAGTTCAAAAGGCCCAAATGATGAAACGCCGATCCAATCCTTACAGCAAAGCTTGACAAGAAAAATCCGCAAAAAAAAAAAAAAAAAAACGCGATGCAAACCCAAAGTGACAGACGCCGTTAGGCGGATCCATCAGAAAGTGGTTTGCTGTGAAAAAATGCGGAGCAAATCTATTGCAAATGTCGAAGCCCATGCAAGTAAAAAAACCGTAATGCCCAACTGCGCCGATAATTCCATTATGAACGAATAGCGTAAAAACGAGATGCGCCGGGATGCATGAGACATCCAAAAAGAGATATTGCTGGACGTTTCAGCTGAGCGATGCAGAGCTTCAACAACCAGCTCCTCGGGCGTGTTGAAAAGAAAACCGTGAATAAATGCTCCGGGAGAAGGAAAAAAAAACATCTTGCGAGAAAAACTGTTCACTTTTTCCGTGGCCGGGGTATCTGAAGAAAAAATGTCGTCCTCGACAAGACCGTGTGGAAATCGTAGTCGTAAAAACACAAAGCCTAACCCCTTTTATACCGTAGACCGAGTAAAGAATGATAGAGTGGTTGGAACGAGTGGGAATGTCTGTGTGACAAAAGAAATTCTTAGCCCATTACGGGTTGACCGTAGCCAGGAGTCGCAAAGTACGAGTTGGACTTCATGGATCCGGCGCAGCTAGCACAACTGCAGTCACCCATGCCGTGCTCCCAGCCGTTGTGATGGTAGGGATAAGCGGGATAAGCGGATTGGCGGTTTGGAAAGTACTGGCTAGGGGCAGCAGGTTGTGGGTAACGATTGGCGTACTGGGTGGCAGCGTTAGAGAACCACTCATTGTACCGTGCGTTGGTAGAAGTAGCAGACATGCCATAGTCCGGCGTACCGTAACCCGAATCGGGGGGAGTGAGCGGGGCACTCCATGGGTTGTGTTGCCAAATGCTGTCGCGACCCTGGTAATGCTGCTGAGCTTTGAGGGACTGGTATCGCTCGTACTCGGCAGCCTGGGCTTGAAGGTAGCGCGAGTTGGGAGAGTGGCGGGAGGTATTGTAGCGCGTGATTTCGGTATCAATGGCCGGGACCTGGGCGGCCAGTCTGTCACGAGAGGCCTGGGCGGCTTGACGTTTCCTCATGTCCTGATAGTCGCGCCAGCTATCGAGCCAAGCCTGGTAGTCCTTGCTCAGGTCAAGATTGACATAGAGGCGCCAGTGCATAGCCTGAACCCAGTCATACTCGAGGGAGTTGAGCTCGGCGACGGAGATGCCGCTGACTTCGGACCAAGACCGATTCTGGAAAGTATTGTCGTCGAGAAACTTGCTTCCAAGGAGAAGCGAAACAGTGAGATAGCGCCAAACTTGGCCTTCGGACGCCTTGTAGGTCCCTCCCTGTCCTTTCATGGCGTTGATTCGCTTAGCAAGATAATTCATACCAAGAAGGATAGTTGTGCTCGGCAGTCTCGTGGAAGTGAGTATCTGCCTGACAAACTTGCGGAAGGGCGAAGAGACGGTAGCCTCTGGAGTAACCAGACGGATTGCCATCTCGGCAACGTACTCGGCCATCATGTCGACCTCATAGTCGAGGACGGCACACACGCCTCCGGGCATGATGGGCGGTGAGGAAGAGGCCGACAAAGATCGGATAGACCTTGGTCGGATGAGAAACTCTGGCACAGAGACGCAGCAGCGCGGTGACCCACAGCTGACTAGTTGAATATCTCAGTACCTGTCGAGTTGAGTCGTTGCTGACAAGGGTGGGAAAAGAAAGGGCGAATTGTCTAGCAAGACAGTCTAGCCATCAATAAATTGTCCTTCTGAACGTGTAGACGGCAAAGGCGTTTCGTGGCGTCGTATGTCGAAAAGGAATCGACGAGTTTACACTCAGGAAGTGTAGAGGAGCCGAACACAGAATTTGACGTGCAAAAATCAAATTCGTAAGAAAAAAAGACAGGTAAATTGATAAACCAAAGCACTGTAGTGAGAAGAGTCAGCCAGATGTCCAGGATGAATGCATGTCTTTGGCCGATGGGTCGCTATCGTCTGCTGGCAGCCACGCCAGAGTCCATCCAAGCCGTGGCTGAAGTTTGGGGAAAGCCAGCCACCAGAGGAGTGTTGTGAAGATAGGGAGGCTGGTCAATGTATCTCGCGGACGATGCGTTTGCCAACAGTTTTTTGCCCCAAGGCATTCATATGGTAAACGGAGCTTTGGTTCGATCGCGGTGGCGTTGGCCAGTGGCAAGCCATCAAAACATTGCGTCGGACCCAAGTGTATGTGGTAAATCGAGGGCGACGAGGTGTATAAGACGGCGGGAAATAGGCAAGAGCGGTTGTCAATACTGACCTCTGGTAAAAAGAATGCCGTAAACGGTTTCTGAAGCAGCGGTAAAGTCGAAGAGTGTAAGGGTGGTTTTGGGAAGACGAGCGTCCGCAAACACGGAATCGAGGATACACACGGGAAAAAAAGGCGATCCAGCAGCAACAAAACGCTAGAAGCACCAGTGGTCGAGGCTCAGACGAAAAAGGGGCCGGAGTTCAAGATCGACGAACGATGACAAGTTCGCGACGAGTGATTGACGAGAGTGAATCCAGCGACTTTCGATACGTCGTGAGGAAGAGTAGAGGGGAGAGAGGAAGAGTGGTTGAAGGATGAAGACGGAGGACGAAAAGGTGTGAGGAAGGGTTGGGATCATGTATGGGAGGATTGGCAGGCTACGGGCGGCACAACCGGACGTATCCAGCGGGCAACAGGGCAGGACAGGAGCGTTGGTGCCAGCCATTGCGGCCAACCAGATCAAGGTACGAGTGGCTGAACGCTGGGTCAGAGTACAAGCGTGACTGGCCACTGGCTGGGCTCTGCCCCCTCCTTGCCTCCCACCGGCTTTCTGCCAACACTTGGAAAAAAAAATTTGGAAAAAGATTACACTTCCAAGTACTCCATACTGTTCTACTAGTTAGGGCAACACTGGGCCGTTTGTCTTTCTCTTCTTTCTCTTCTTCCACGTTTCCCTAGATATTTTATCTAATAGCCAGACTCAACTCAGCCTGGCATACCAGTGTCGGCTGTGGTGGCTAACAGTGTGCACAGCATCTGCCCTGTATGAAGTACATGGGCGGGCTCTGGTACGGGTCCTCGGACAGCATGAAGGGTACATGAAATTGCAGTCACAATGTGTAATGAAAAAAGGTACCGGAGTTGCGGTAGGAGATGAACCGTGGCTCCCGCAAGGTAACGAGGTACCTGAATACCTGGTACCTAGATGCCCCCTCCCTGACTGCAAAGTCCCTGTCGAGTCTGCGAGATTTCTTTGGTTGGCCCCCCAGCAGTACAAATTTTAGTGAACTTTTTTTTTCTTGTCGAGCCCACCAACCCACTCACCAGTGCCACCACTCAACCGCTCAGCCCAGGCAGTAATAGGATAGAGGGGCGGGCTTGGGGACCCAGGATCCACCTCAACGGGGCTCCGGCGCTCTGGCATTGGATCAAGCAGTTACAGGTACATGTGTTGTGCGGTCATGTCTGGGGCAAAGAAAACCATGCAAAGGGTCTCGCAGTACATACGGATACTTCAGTAGTTAGGTATCTTATTACCAACCTTCAACCCACCTGCGGAGGGCCACACCAGGACCAGTTCGACCAGTTAGCTCGATTTGCAGGCTAGCGCCTTCAGGCTACAGCGGCGAGCGTGCAAAGGGAACGTCACCTGGCCCATGACATGGACGCCGCTGGTGGGCCCCCTCGGCCTACAGTATGTAGGTTGACGAGGAAGACGCGGCGTGGGAACGGGGTTTGGGGGTGTCGCTGTCGAATGTTATTTTTAATTGTAGAAGGACCGCGACGAGGCGATACTCGATGCAGTAATTAATTCTAATCTCAATATAGCAAGGGGCGTGACGACTCACGAGGCGCCGAGGCTGCCATGTACTTACCTAGTACGACTGTAATTACTGGTCTCCAACGGCCTTGTTCCTTTTGCCCCTCCCCCGTCTCAGCTCCCCTAAAGAAAGCCCATGAATCATCGCCCCAGCGGAATGGCCATACCTGGATGCTGAACCGCCAAGTCATCATGCTACTTATGCTGCGCTTCCATAACTATATTTCCTGGACGGGGAGCCTGGTGCCTGGCAGCTGGGTCGTCCATCCGTACCTCGTCTCAGCTTGCTGCAGCATCATACTTCGTACGCGGACGGACTGGTCCAGCGCATTACTTGACGGCTCATGAAGCAACCCCCTGTGCCAACTAGCACGGGTGGTGGCAATCCGAATAACAATACGGAGTAATAGTAATAATAATGCTGGAGTCTGGAGAGGTGTGGAAACGTGAAGGAACCCAGAACGGAGACGGCCGTAAAAAAAGAGTATGTTCTCAAAAGTCAAGAGAAAAAAATAATAATAATAACTAAACACGGGACAACAACACCAAGCAGATAATCAGCCAATAAGTATTACCATGCTGGTACGCGTGAAGCCTATGATTGGTCGGGCTGAAGCTACTTGAGCATGCCGCAAAGATACATGGAGATACAGGTACCTCCCACAACGAAAACGTCCACGGGGTGGATATATTTACTGGTATCCTTGCTCCGTACGGATAATACGTAGGTACAGTACTTTATGGGCCAGGCCGGGCACTGTAACCAGTTTCCGTGGGTCGGCTGGCATTGCTGGCAACAGGTTCACAGTCTGATTGAATCTTGACTCTTGAGTGGCAACTCACAAGGGGACAAGCCCAAAGACCCAACGGAGCCTCGTCCGCTTCCTAGCATTTTGCGCGTCGCGTTTGCGAGTACGGAGGGCTGGTAATTACGTACCAGTGCACGAGTACCACATATACAAGATAATTTGAGACAAGGAATAAAAATAAGCATGCCAGCAAAAAGGAGGGTCATGCCATCCCGATATCAGATTTCATTTAATGGAATAACTAAATTCGTAATATCAAAATGGGTGACCTAAATATCACAGACCACCACTAAGTAGCTGTGCAGGCATCCGTACACTGTACTCCGTATGTACCCCATAATACAACGCGGCTGTGGCAAGTCTGCCCGCCCAACTCGCCTGTTGGCAGCTGCATTGCTCTGCCTCAAACACAGACTCAGACGGCGACATGTCTACCTCTTCTTCCGCCCGTCTTTAGTTATCATCATCATCATAATCACCATAGTCACCACCATCATCGCCACTACGCCTCTCCTCGCCTTCATTGCCAGGCCGGTGATCGGCGAAATGATGCTTTCAAAAGGCTCCTCAAACCTGAATGCTACGATTGCTGCTGCAGTCCGACACGGTCTCAAAACGTGACGTCCACCAAAATCGAGAGTGCCGACATGACCCCCAGCCAGCATGGCCGTCGCGGCCAATCAATACTAGAATAATCCAAGTTCACGCTCCCGTCTCTCTCAGAGCAACCAGCCGCTGACAGAGTACTGCCAAGTCGTGCCGCGCCACCTGTGCGGTGCTCGGCGCGAAAAACACCGTGTACCTTGTCGCCTACTTACGAAATAGAGTAGTCGGTCCGCCGGTGACCATGGCCCATTATTCACAGACTTGACATGCCACGCTGTCAGACGGGTTCTCGAACGCCTTCAAAAAAACAACCTGGCACCCACCACTTTGGAATGAGCCCACCACCATGCCGTCTGTCCCGCACAGTCGCCCCCCGTCCAGCCATCCACAACCCAGCGTGGCAAGCCAGAATCCTCCTTGTCTTCCCACCCCCAGCCAGTCATGGTCACTGCAAATAGGTACCAACTTTGGCTCCAGCTGCACCGCCAAGGCCCGCCCCAAAAAGACCAAAAAGACACTCAAACACCGAGCCACGAGCTGGCCAGGGTTTCGACGCGCTGCGGCACCCGGCCGGTTCCCTACGGTCATTGCTCTCCCCCACGCTATCTATTTGCAAGCCAGCGTCATTACGCATATGGAGCCTCGAGGTTAAAAATGAAACCATTCTGAGTATACTTATTCATCGCCGCCTTGAGCTACCGCGAAAAGAGATTGTGTCACAGTGCCTAGAGCACTCTCGGTATTATTAATACTCATGCCGTCATGTTCGCTATATTCGTACCCCGATCTTCGATGATGCTCACCCGCCGGAATTGGTGCCATCACAATCCCGTGCAGCGCTACCAACGTCAGGGACTCAATGCACAGGCACGTCGGTCGGTCTGGTTTGGGGTCATTTCGAGCCACCGGACACTCTCGTCAGCCGCGGATTATGAAGTTTACCATTGACGGAAATTTTTACGTCCAAGCGGTGCTACACTCAACTCATTCGTGGCGCCCATTTCAAAGAAAAAAATTCTCTGGCGCCGTTCTTTGTTGAGTTTGCCCGAATTTAATTGGGCTCAGAGCTGTTCAGGCGACCTTGACCGCTCATCAAGGAACAGCATCAATTTGTACGCTAGCTATTTCTCACAGAAGCCGCCCCTGAACAAGATTAGTGTCAAGTGGGCAGAGGAAGTGTACAAGCGTGCTGCCCAAGCCGCCAAGTCTTGAGTGAGCCCTTCTTCCACTCTGTCGTGGAGCCTCGACAATCTAGCGCTCGCTTTTATCAGTCGTCACACGAGAACCGTCACCATGTTTTGGGTGCCACACGTCGGTTGTGGGCAGAAAAGATGCGGGATGCAGTCAACTTGTGTTACTTCTAACCTGCGCCTGCTTGCCCGCTCCGCTCGTCGACTTTTGGTCGGGTTTGCCTGCATGAGAAATGGGTACGCATCCACGAAGCTAGGCCGCAGACTCCTCCTCGTAGCAGCAAAAACCGCAGTCTACACCTTCAGAAATGCCTCAGATCCACCACTCTTCATCTCAGGGAAGCATTTATGAGTGTGCCGACCGGGTGCAGCGTATTTGTCCACTGCACAAGGGTCTAGCGACGAGATTGTACAACATGCAGAAGTGTCCTCGGTCGCGACATGTTATGTAAAAACCAGCACCTATGGCAGTTGCATTTTGTCGGTGCGAGCTGTGAATGAACAGTTGCTCATGATGCATGGCCCATGTGAATAACGCCTTGTTAGGCCTCGAGGCATATCATCGATATGCCTCCGTTCATGTGCTCACCTCGCACATCCAATGGTAACATGCCAATTCGACTTGCATGGTAATAGTACCTTGTATAAGTTCCATAAGCATACTCCGTACAGTGTGCTGCAGCATCTACTCCTGACCTCTGAAGCAGCGCAAAGTAGCAAGGACGGCTCACCATGAATACGAGGTAGCGCGAAACATGAATAAGTCCATGACGGCGGCGAATGGAATAGCTCGCGAGAATTTGAACGCTGAACTAATCTATCCAAGGTATTTGAGGATACCAAGATATATCTGAGTCGCTTGGCCGCCACACCCATAGCATACACACATTGGCCGCATGAGCCAGTGCCAGTCTGGTTCTTCGGTACATGGCACAAGACCCTGTTGCCTGTTGTGTGTGATACATTACATATGCTGATCGATGATAGAAAAAAAAATTGGTCGACTTTATTGGATGAACAAGGCACAGGATTCTTGGGGTAACAACTTAGTTACAAGCAACAAGTAATAAGTCGACGAGGACGCCACAGTGGAGGCTTGCACCAATCGTCTCTCAATGTGCAGCCGGCTATTCAAGTTCGCTTCAGGGCTCTTTCCCAGGGTTCAAACCTGCGCCCTTTTACTTTGTTGCATTGTGCGAAAAGCACGTTTGCGTGACGATTGTCACGCTGGCCAGCCAGGGTGAGAGTGGGCACCTGTTGCCACGCTGCAGTCGTGTGCATTCGTGTGCATTCGTGTGCAGCCGGGTTTGAGACGGTCCATGTGGACATAACATATCCGACCGGAGGCGAAAGCACGCCGAACGCCTCCTTCTTCCGGTCCGGTGCTACCTTTGTGGCCTCTTTGATCATCCCCTCTCTGGTATGGAGTGGTGTTGTGTGTAAGAGCAAGCCGACAGGTCGATAGTCAGGTCACCTCTGTCCGCCCACAACTAAACAGGCTGGCACGGCTGGGTACCGACGCTGCTACAATGAACCTTGCATGCATGCGCCAAAGAAGACAGCAAAACAGGAAGAGTTGTGGCGTGTCTCTCTGACCTCTTTTTCTTTCTGCGCCATGTTCTTTTTGTCCTCGACCCGGACGGCTTTGAGAGGGCAGCAATGTTGGCCTGCATGTTCTGCTAGCTGTGGACGGATGGGCATGCATACGGCCATGCCCACGACGTACGCCTCACCAGGCACTTGATCCCCACCATTTTTCATCTTGTTCCCATTTTGCGTCAAAAAAGAAGAAGTTACAAGAATTCGTCGTCTTTCATCCGTGCTGGCGTTGGGAGCAGTGAACAAGGGTCAACAGACGACAGACGACTACTTCTGCTTGTCAACCTATACAGGTCCCCCGAACAGAAGCAAAACCCTCGTAGCGATGCACATGCTGAGGTAAAATATGACGATAGGAGTGGTTGCAGTCGGCCTGTTTCGGGTATCAATACTCAGGCACACGCTAGAAGTCTTCCATTCAGAGCCCACACAGCTCCAGTCCGGAGACTTTTTGTGTGCCACAGTACCAGCATACGCACATTCACAGCTGATGCAGCCACTTGTCGGATGCATCTGCGCCTGACTTTGCAACTACACGTCCCAAAAATGGGACTGTGAAGACTTGCCTCCCCCACCTTTCCCCTCCTCGGCAGGTGAGGGGTTTGGGGCAGTCTGTGAAGAGAAGGGCTCGGCTACGTCTTTTCGCAGGAGCTCTATCGATGTGCGGAAACTTGCATGGAGCGAGGTGCGGGCAGCTGCTGCTCAGCAGAGAGGCGTGAGGCCCGGTTCGGCCCGCCACCCGGAAGGGGGCAAAGGTTGCAGTAATGAGTGAGTGAGTGAGTGAGTGAGTGAGTGAATGTCTTGGATCGATGAGGCTGCCTAGGCTTACAATTCGTAGAGCATGACTTGCTTCCCGTGTGTGTGAGATGTTGAAGCATGATGCAGGACGCCTGTGTGGGATAGTGACGCGGAAGTGTGCTGGATTGGGCGTGGCTTGGCGTCTTTGGGGGGGGGATTTTAACGATTATATGGGAAGCCAGTGCGACTTCTCTATAAACTGTGTTTGGATACATGGCATCTTATTGAGCATCACATTGTTCGGAGCTGTGATTTTCGTTGATGTCTCCATGCGTGAGACGCCGGGACGGACTGTGCCAGTCTGAGCCGTGCTTTGACGAGACCCGACGAATCGGGAGTCTCTTCAACTCATTTTTTGGCTCATTGATATTGTGCTTTTACATCTGCCGTGTATTTGTTCGTGCCACCGTCGAATACTTTTTTGTTGCCCGTGCTATTCACAGCACTGTCTTGTACGCGCGCGGCTGAACACGTCCTGCGAAGTATATGGCTGTGGTCTTTTTTGGCCTATTCGGGCACATAATACTTTTAGCAGAGGCCATGTGTTTCGTTGCTTTTTGTGAACCTCACGTCAGCACTATATTATTGTTGCTTTTCGGGTTGTCTTGGACAGAAAAGTTCTGGTTGCTGCTTGTTCTCGAAATCACGTTGTGTCGCACGACACCAGATTAGCAGCAGGCACATGGAGATGTCCTTCTTTACCTGATGTATATATTTTGCGTGTTCAAACCACGGCGAGTCGTAACACAAACCCCGAGATACATGCCAACCGTATGCTCCGTACATGGCCTTGACATTACTTAAGGTGATGCTGCAACTCTGCTGTTGGCTGCCCTGTGGTGTGCACAAGTCAAATTTGGCCGTACCCTTCTTGTCAGTTGGTCTCGAGGCTGGTGGGCTTGCTCTTGATGTACTCGCCAACTTGATGGTTGCTGTCTTTCCGGATTTTCCGTACGACAGTGCCATTGCAGGCGTAGACTGGAGCGTTTTGCCTGGCGAGCGTGTACCGTCAAAGGTTTGGCCAGCACTGCGAGTGATTTACGCCGCCTACAATGACCACGGTACATAACCCAGCTCTTCATCCCTGCATTGCCACGCATAAAAAGAGAAAGGAAGGAGAAAAACCAGTACAGCTAAAATCCTCTGCTAAAAAACACTCGTTCCTCGTTTGGATGGCTGTCCCGATTCAACGCATTTCTGCTCCCGGGTAAGCCACACGTGACTAGCTCAACTCAACTTGTGACGCACGAGCCACCTCTGCTCTTCAGCAAGCTGCGACGTGGCATTGGGCGCGCGACCCAGCCAGCCGGGGGGTTGAACCTCCTTTGTGGCCAATCTGTTCTCGATTACATCTTTTTTTGCGCGCCGCCAGCTCTCTTTTCCATCTCCGCCGACCGTTGACCTCTCGAATTTGAATACGTCCTATTATTTTCATTCATTCCTTTTTCTTCTTCGAAATTCACACACATACACACACGAGTCACAATGGCTGATCAGGTCGAGGGCCTCATTGACGTCCCCAGGGAGTTTGTCAAGGAGGGTATCCAGTTCATGAACAAGTGCCAGAAGCGTGAGTACAGAAATCGAAAGCCAACGCACGATCCTCCCCGACGGGGAACAAGGGGCGGCAAATTGGGTGGGAGGTGCGAGTATGGGAATCGACGGCATCTGTGTTCCGCGAATTGGCCTGTGTGCAACAGAGACTCGCCTGTCTGAAGCTATTCGCGACATCTGCGCCAAGTCATCCAAACCCGAGCTCCCATCTCCCACCCCCCCCAATAAGCCCAGTCCTCGGACAAACCTGGCGTCTTTTTTTATTATTCTCTACTAATCACCAATCACAGCCGACCGCAAAGAGTTTATCAAAATCTCCCAGGCCATCGCCATGGGCTTCGTCGCCATGGGCACCGTCGGCTACCTCGTCAAGCTGAGTGCGTCTAATGAGACCCCAACCCTTCCCATTCTTTCCCTCCCCAAGCGCTAATATACGTTTGTCTAGTCCACATTCCCATCAACAACATTCTCGTCGCTGGCGCATAAAGCGCTCTGCTTCGTGTCAAAAACCCTTTTTCCAGCAATGATGAACCGATAATGTAGACGAGCAAAGCATCAGCCGTCGGCTGAAGTCACGCACAAGGAAAAAAAGAGAGAGGATAATTTTGAAACGAGAGGCGCGAAAACAAAGGACAGGAAATCCAAAGATGGGGAATAAGACACTGATACCCTCGTATAGGGACGCTTGTGTCTCGCAATGGAAGAGAGTGGGTATAGAGAGCGGATGTTTTCTCTCAGGCGTCAGATACCGGATATGGTCAAGTCTTGCATCGGAAAAGAGAAGAAACCAGGGGGGTTGCGCGCAAAACCTGTTCCTGTCGTGTTTTATTCGTCATATTGTCCATCCCTGGGTGGTTTTGGTTGGAATAGAGGGAAGGCCACGCATGTACTTGCCATACATATACCTTTGCTCGCAATGAGCAGACTGTAACAACAAATTACAAAAAATTTCTCTCTATGCAAACTTCGCGAGCTTGTTGTCGCTGTGGGACGATTGGATGCCAGCCTGTCACATGAAAGCTTGCCGCATAGTTAGTAGTTCATGACACCTCGACCACATGTCTCAATCAGTTGATAGTTTGTATTCATATAACTCTCATACAAGTCACGAGTCCTAAAGGATCTTCCTGATAACGCCTGTCCAAATTCTCATCAACCGCGGCGTCGCCTGATGTCCACCACCAAGAGCAGACAACACAGTAGCATGCCGCTTATCATACGTGCCTCCAACACCCGCGACCACCGCTTTTTTTCGAGCACCTCCCAGCGCCCTCAATCAACCTATCAAGACGCCATGCTGTAGGGCACAATGGCCTTGTCAATAATCGGCTGCCTCCGCGCGCCCTGCTCCTTCTCCGTGCCCCACTGCGCTTTCCAGGCCGTCTCCTTGGCCAGCGCGCCGTCGAACGCGGCACGACATGCCGGCGGCAGCAAATCCCTGACGTCGTCGGGCACGGCGGCGAGCCCGTCGTAGGCGGCCAAAAAGGCGGCCGGGTCGCTGGTGCGGTCGCGACAGGTGGCGGCGGCCTGCACCCCGACGGGGCTGTCCATGAACGTGTCGGCGACAAGAAAGTTGCGCGCCACCTTGTAGGGGACGGCGGGGAAGCGGGGGCCGGCGGCGGCGGCCGTCGCTTCCTCGTCGTCGGGCGATATTTGCTCGATGCGCACGAGCGTGGGCTGCATGTACGCGGGGTATTGCATCACGTTGGTGTGAATGTCGTAGACGCCTGCATTGTTGAGCCTTCGGATGGCGTTGATGCCGGCATTGAATGTGCTTCATGTGGGTTAGTCCTCTTGTTTTCGCTTTCCAGAAATTCACTGTGGGGTGGCTTACCTTGCTTCTCGAGCGTGCTCGAGCATCCAGTTGGTGTCATTGACATTGACACGACGCTTTCTATATTCTGGCTTGCCCGTGGGGTCTGGCACCGACGGCACGTTGGTGTGATATACGGCACTCGCTCCGTGCCAGGCGACGTACTGGTTCTTGTTGTACGCCTCGCCGGGGATGATGCGGTCGTTGGGGTCCGCCAGGTCGCCTTCGACCGCGCCACTGGCTTTCGCCCCAGCGACATCATAGTCATCGATGACACGCTTGCCACCGACAACGATACGCGCGCCAAATTCGCGAAACACGGACCGCGCCGTCACGATACCTATCGATCGGCCCTTGTACGAGTGCGGGATGATATCGCGCTCAATCATGTCGCGCTTTTCGTCGTCGTCGACGATGATCTTGTACAGCTTGCGGTGCTTGGTGAAGAAGAGGTAGCTGTCGCGGAAGCCTACGCAACGAGCGGGCTCCGTCGACAGCATGTATAGGCGGTTGCCGCGGCCTAGTACCGTAAAGGTGCGGCATCGGTAGTCGCGGTCGCCCTGCAGGCTGCCCAGCTTGTCGACCTTGGTCTCTCCCTCGGGATCCTCGGCCAGCACGCACTCGTCGTTGACAATCTCGGCAATGGTGCCGTCGGCGTCAATCACCTGCTCGGCCTTGGGAGGCGGTGCACCGCCCTTGCGACCACCACGGCCCCTCCAGCCTCCACGGCCGCGTCGTCGCGGCATGTTGGCCTCCTCTTCGGTAATTGTAATCATGTTGTCCCAGCCGGGAGGCTTATGCTTCGGTGGACGTCCTAGACGTTTCCTTCTAAAAACGGGGGGGGGCGGCGGCGTGGGCTCCTTGTCTGATGGCTCGTCTTTGGTGTCTTCTTCCGGAACGACTTCTTCGTTATCATCATCTTCCGGTTCTTCGAGCGGCTCCTCGTGATCTTCGTCATTTTCATCGTCTTGGTTGGCAAGTTCCGACATTTCAGTGACGTCTGCGTCGGGCATCGGCTCGTCCTCTACATCTGTGAAGCCTCGAGGGGTGCTCTCTAAGGAGGATATTGGTCAGCATAACAAGTCCGTACCGTGCGATACCTTAACTGCAAAAGGTTAATGTTGCAGTGCACGCATCAATCCAAACGGCGCAGAGCAATGCGCATCCTGTTGGAGATGCAATTCTATCGAATTCGTACCTAGAGCAGCTGCCGCCCGCTTTGCGGCAGCACGGCCAGAGCGGCGACCCGCAGGCATGTTTTAAGTATTGCGCGGAGATAATGAATCGTGAGGTTGTTCGTGTTAATGCAATAAATATCGTGGCGGCTTGATGGTTGACGTTGCGCAAGGCACAAGGCGTTGGCTTCTTATTAGCCAGTCGCAATTCTTCAAAAGCAAGGTAGCGAGCCACGGTTGGAGACGCGCCCGCGCAGTCATTTCCTCCCTTGATTGGGCAGTGGCTACCAGGTGGGGTGCCCATACTACTACACACTGTGGATTTGCACTGTATCTCTGCTACGCCCGGACTACAATAACTAAGAATAGTAATGCATACGAGTCAAATTGTTTTCTTGACATATTTTGATACTTGTCTCATGAGATTTGAGCCACGCCTCTATAATTGCTCCCTGATTAATGATGCTGCCCGCATAGCTCCTTACAATGTGTCCCAACCGCCATTATTGATTTCAGCCTCCAACTTGCGGCTAATTAGGCTTGGGACCCCGTGATTCAAAACTGTATTGCGAATCATCGAGTCGTATCGCTTCTGATTCAGGAAAAGCTGTCGTCCGTGGCGCAGCTGAGGGTCAGTCTCACCGTACTTGTCGATATAAGGTACCGGAGTAAACGATCCAGAGCGTCGAAAGAGATAAATGATGGAACACTTGCGGATGTTAAGGAATACACCGATATTTTGTTGGCATCTGAGAGACAGTCAGCAGCTCCTCCTCTAGTCATCGATATCCTTTCACAAACATACCTTCGCATGTGCTGTTGCGCGCCTCCAAGCCTAGTTGATTCTCTGTCAGAGGCATCTGTGCGCTGGCAGCAGGTTCCTTGACTGCAGAAAAGAGCTCCGCAAAACATGCAGAGTACAGGATCTGTCAGATCTTTGCCAGTTGTGGGGCAGCGGTTCCGAGTCGCCTCCTCGATCAAAGTGTCGTACGTCTTAGGTAGGCCGATGAGCTCGAAAATGCCCGGATGGCTCATCATACCTGAACGCGGCACTTCATTGTAGGCTCGGGGCCACATGACTTGATGCTTGACCCATCCGGAAACTAGTGTTTGTGCTGTCTCGGGCCAGCCGCAAGCCCCGGCGTTGGGAGTCATGGCTGCACACATCTCGTCGAAAGTGGGAATGCGCAACGCCTCCGTCAACCGATCGAGCTCATCTGCATCGGGGGACGGTGAAATGTGACTGTTAAAGTCCACACCATATTTAACGTGGAGGAATACCAAAGACTTGCGCAAAAATGTGAGAGCGTACTTCTTGGCAAAAGTGTACCAGCCCGAGAGAGAGTCGACGCCAGGCTGCTGGAAGCCACGCTGCTCTCCGCGTTCGATTTCTTGGGAAGTCAGGGCCTGGAATTCGAGTGCATATTTTGTAATGCTCAGCGCGAACTCTGCAAAATTGTTGATTGCAGGGTCTTGTGTTTGTCTATTGCTTAAATTCCACAGCCACGTGTCCGTGGATATGTTTCGACCCATGTGGAAGACAATCTTGACAAGCTCGGCAAGGTAGCAGAGCCTCAAAACATGCAAAATCTCAACCTTTTGCGCATGAACAAAGCCATACGAGCACTCAACCAGGAAAATGAAAGGGTCCATGCTTAGAAGCGGTGGGTAGACATCCAATGGCCTGCGGGCATGAGGTGTTCCAGTACCAAAGTATCGCGAGATGAACAGTTCGCAGTGCTGGCGTTCTGAGTCCTTGTTGAAGTCGGTCTCGATCTGCTTTTCTGAGCGGGCCATGACCGACATGAATGACGAAACTGTCTCGGACAAGACACGGAGGTGGGTGAGAGTTTGCTCGGGAATCTTTTCCAGAAGTGTCATTCCTGGCCGCGCTTCTATTCCCCTCTGCTGGATCTCCACAGAGGAAATAGTATAGCCCACAGAGTGAACAAGAGTCCCATTCAAATGAAACTCTTCCATGTCATCTGCCTTGGTGTCAGCCACGTGCCGGGCGTCAAGGTCGTTAAGTCGAAGCGTCTCTCGTAGTCGCCGGTACGCAGCCCTCAATTCGCCGATGAGTTGTGAGCTACTGGCAGCCGGAAGTGTGTGGCCAGAGGTAGCAGGCACCTCTCCTGACGAAGTTGATACCTCTGCTGATGAACTGAGGGATGGCTCGGTCTCGCCCCGACCCCATAAGGCGTCCGTGGACTGCTGTGGCTGCCCTATTGCTTCCACGAGGCTACCAGGAACACTGGGTGTGTACAGGGCAGGGAGATTGGAATCATCAAGCTCAGGCGCCTTACTTCCGCCCAGACAGTAAGCAGACCCCATTTGCTTGGCTAAGAAATCCTCAAACGTGTCCTGGGGCTGAAGATAGCCCGGATAGCACTCCTCCAAGCCCTTCCAGACGATTGGTAAGAATGCGTTACCCAAAGCTTTGCATAAAGGACAAACAAATTCATTGCGACGAGTGTCTTCTGGGTGATGGCGCGCAATTTGATGAGTATGCCTGCGGTTTGTTGCGTCATAGTATTGTTCGAAGCAGCGAAAGTGCATCATATGTCCACAGCCGCTGGCCACAGGCCCAGGTCGAGAGAATTTCGCATCGAAACCCTTGCCAATTGTTTGCCGCTCCGCCAAAAATGTTTGACCATCAGAGTTGAGCTTTTCCACCATCTTTCTGTTCTCCCTGGCAATACCAAAGGGGCGAATATCCTCAGCAGAACGATCGAGACTGCATGGAGTCTGAGACGCTTCTCGCACTAGCTCGGGGTCTTGGAAGTCGGTTTGTCGGAGAATACGGCTGTTGTTGAACAGCGCGAATGTACCGTAGAGCTTGCGGTCATCAGCCTCCTCCTGGCACAGAATGCACGTACCAGTGGGGTACTTCCAATTGTGTTTACGATCCTCAGCAGGCTGCAGCTCCTCGTCATCCTCTAAATCAGAGCCCCAGTCGACCCCCCCCTGGTTTTCCATAAAGCTCTTTTGTTGCTGCTGGAACTGGGCCATGACCTTTGCCTGGCGGCTGAGTGCCGCCTTCTTTCGCCTCTCTCGTTCCTCGTCTGCCGACACATTGGCAGGTGATGCGGTGTCAAGCCGGTCAACAGCGATACCAAGGTGGACAAGAGATGCCTGAAAAGCACTTTGACGACGCTGCTTCAGACGCTTCAGCACCAACGAGATCTTAGGATGAGAAGATTTGAAAGCTTCTTTGGTAGACAGCATGTGCAGGAGGGAGACAATAGTTCTGGCGCTTTGAGCATCAGGCATAAAGTTTCCTCTTGATGCCCTGGTCAGCGCAATATGCACAAATGAATTTGGCTCGCCTCCCGTTTGAGCCTCCTCAGTTGATGTATCTTCGTGTATGGCAATCAACATGAGATGCAAGACAACCTGCAAAAACGTTTCAAGTCTCGTGACGGGAACGGACGGCGTAAATCGTTCGGCAACCAACGGATACAGCAACGAGTAATAAATGATCTGTGCGAACATCCCCGTCCCTGTGAATTGACCCAAATTTTTGAACAGACCTGAGGGAATTGGGTGATGCTTCGGTTCGTAGACGATTTCTTCTACCGATTTGCCGGTCTTCTTGGCCATCTTCTTGCGATATGCATTTTCGGATTCTTCCCGCTGGTTTTTGTTGTAATGTGCAATGTACGGATCGATCTCTTGTATGAACTCGGGTCGTAACTCGAATGTGCCAACATCGGAGACACCTTCAGGAGGTTTGAAGGTCGCCATTTCATCCAGCACGTTGTGGAAATCTTCTTGTTCTTGATACTTTTCGGGCAGCTTATTGCAAATCTCGTTGAAAGACAGCGGCTTGAAGCACAACACGTGAGTGATATCCCGACGCATGGCCAATATCCGAGCGTTCGGCTCATCCTCACTAGCAATCAATGATGTGCGATCACTGAGGAGCACAATGAGGAGGTGAATCATATCCTCCACAACATCAAGATGCTGATTGTCATCTTGTGCTTCTGACTTGAGTTCAAACAAGCCTTTGACCCACTTCTCCATACCGAAGCGATCAATTATTGATGCAAGAACTCGGCTAGGGTTGCAGATTACCATGGCGGTTTGCAAGAGGAAGATATCGCGGTGATGCGAAACGTCTCGCTGCAATACACCCTTGTAGGTGCTCGCTTGGTGGCGAAGACTGATACCATTTCTAACCCACATGTTGGCTTTGATTTGTGCCAGCCAAGCACATACTCGCAGAGGATAGTCAAAGGCAGCCATCAAATAGTCTTCCGCTGTGTACTCAGCCTTAGGAACTTGTGGTCGTCCCATTAGTCTTGGCTTTGCCTTGAGCTCTTGCAACGTGAAGCTCATCAACGTCTTGATGTCGGACGCGGGTAAAGACCGACCGCACTCAATCAGCCAGGATAGAGTATAATGGAGAGCATGATGGAAGCTGATTTGGTCTTTCTCAACCACAAACTGGACTACTTCGTACGCCGCTGAGTCGAAGTCAAATTCAAAGTCATTGAGAGTCTTGAACTTCACCTCTTCCTTGATTTCGCCTTGCTTAAATCGCGGACGATCAGCACCAATGGCATTGAGAACGACAGTCTTGGTGGTGAAACGGATGGCACGCTGAAGAGAAGAGATTTCGTCCGGGGGACAGTCTCGGAAAGCTTCCGCAAGATTTCGTGCTTGGAGGTTGATCTGACGGGTGACAAGAGAGGCAGTGATCCAAGAATCGGCTTCGTATTCGACGTGCTCTACCACTGCGCGGACGTTGGGACCAATGCATTGATGCAATTTGACCAAATCAAGGAACTGCATCAGATACCTCGGCTCGCTGCGCACTCGCTCTTGAACATGAGGAGACCCAAAGAGATATTTGAGGTCCTGGTAAAAGTGATACATTCGTCTGTTCGTCACGGAGCCACTTTCAAAGCCCAGGACCGCATCAGGAGAGATATCCCATGGGTGTCCGACTTGACGCGTCGTCAGAAAAGTATAAAGAATAGCCAGCAAGCTGCTCATAAAATTGCCGCGCTCTACCACCTCGGCAGTAATGGAAGGGGTCGTAAGCATCTGTAGAGAAAGGTTGATGATGGAGTGATCGGGTTCCCTGTCGCCAACCAAGTATAGCTGTGCGAGAATGGTGTAAAGGCTGGCAAATCGGAGCGCCAGTACACGCTTAAACTCGGGCACCGAAACTACAGTGGATATATACAGTGAGCGAAGGTCATTTCTTGCCTTTTTCCACATCCTGAGGTCGAATAAGAGGAGCCAGTCGAGTCTAACTCTCTGAAAGACGTCTTCAGCGGGAGAGACGGTCTCACGCTGGGTGTAGCTGGCAGGTGTCTCGATCCAGTACGGGCCAGGTCGTGGCACAACCTTTTCTGTTTTACCAGGCGTTTGCGGAATGTTGAGGTTTGCCTTGGGGTAGGCAGACGGAGGACGAATGGCCTCGGCAGGATCCGAATCTGATGGCGTGCCTTCCCGCACTTGCTCCGCCCCCGTTGCTGATGTCGATGTCGGCACAGGCGGTGGCGGCGGCGGCGGCGGATATCCGGCCATGGTAGCCTCATCTTCTTCCAGGGCTTGATCCGATTGGCTCCAGTTCATGTTCACATCGCCAACATCGCCTCTAGGGTCGACCATCATGACATCTTCGTCGTCATCATCACCGCCTCCCACTACTGAGCCTCCACGTGAGGCATTCTCGTCGTCGTCGTCCTCTTCCATAAAGTCGTCGAACCCAGTATCATCCATAGCATCCTCGTCAGAATCATCGTCCGCGTCAACGCCTACACCTCTTGCTGTGGCCTGGAGAGCCAGAATAAAGTGTGCATTTACGCCTTGGAGTCGGGCTCTGGACATCATGTATTGGTCGTCCTCATCTTCATCGTCAATAAGCCCGAGCGTGTGCGTAGCAGAGCTGCCTTGTTTCCATGACTTCATGACCTCTTCGCAGACTGTATTACGCAAAATGTTGTGGTCTGGCCCTACAGAGCAGCCAGAGATATCACCCAGCCACTCTACAAGAGCACCACACATCTGCTCTCGAAACGTGTCTCGGGCGGATCGGATAGTAACTGTGATCCGTATAGCTTCTAAGATCCGTGACATCTGCAGCAACTCTTTGATATCATGACTGTATGTCAGAAGACTGCGACCCATGGAGTCCGTTTCCCAAGCATCTCGAGAAGCTTGTCGCCTTGTTTTTCTACACGCGCGTGCGACTTGGTCTTCCACTTCTTGCACTGTGTGCTTTTCATCATTCCAGAGAATAAGTGCGTATTCATCGCATTGATCGGCTGTGGAGTTGTAGTAGGACGCTGATAGTCTCGAGACCACTTCGTCCTTTTCGATGGACTCCTTCGTTTTCGCTTGTCGAAGCTGCTCCGGCGAGCAGGATATAACGTCGCATATGTAGTCAAAGGCTCGCCCGATGGTCATTCGAATGCTAGATGTGATATCTTCTGGCAGGCTCGCAGCCTCTCTTCCCTTGCCTTTGTGGGTTCCTGAGTGTATATCGGAGTGTATGGTACAGAACAGAGGCGTCCTCCAAGCTTCGTCATCGCCACAATCGCAGCATCCACTATTACCGACTGAAATTGATATACGAACCATATGCCCGGTATGGTCGGTTGAGTCAAAGCACCTGCTACAAAGACAGCAGGTCTCATCCGTCCCGCAGGTCCTACACATGTATGAAGCTTCGCCGGCCTTGAAGATATGGCCACAGCGTTTGCCTCGCGCTGCCTCGCTGTACTCGGCGCCTTCCAGGGCGCCCTGAGCATCACTGAGTCTCAGAGATTCAGGAGGTTTTCCATCCGGAAATAGCAAACACATGTAGTCATCCTTGCCACCAGTTAGAAACAGAAACAAGCTGCGAAGCAGCTCCTTCTTGGCCTCGTCTGTGAAGCGGTAGTGGAATCGAGATGGTAAGTCCGCGAGCAGCTGACAGAGCTGCTGCTCCTGAGTAGACATTGACTGATCCATACTCAAGCTGTCATTGTGTACTCGAGCTGTAAGCCGCGTGAGGGTGCCCTGTGTCGTCGAAAATAACGGTTTTTCTTTTGATGGCGAATGTCGCTGCCGCGGGGGCGATTTCGATGTCGGAGAATATGCAGAGCTTCGGCCGAGATGGGCACACGTGAAATCTTGCCGCAGCTCTAAAGGCAGTCGGTAACAATTGAGAGAGAATAACAGTAAAGCAAGCCTCGGCGTTGTAGTGTGACAGTCTTTGTCCTGTTAGATGGAAGTGGGAGACAAAAGGAAGTGTTTCGTGTGCTATCGACGCCTAATAATTCAGTGGATGCCCCTCGCTGTGTAGGTAGGTAGCGCCAGACATCGGCGCTGAGGTAGGAGCGGAACCACTCAGCTACCATACGGCATCAAACTTCCCTATGTATTCCGGCCAGAATACATGCATAATGACTGATTCCCGGGATTGATTTCTAGCGGCAAATAAATTGAGCAGAGTACTTTGTACGGCAGCCCGTGCTGCTCCTCGCCAATCCGTTTCAACCACCTACATCCGCAAGCTCGCGTGATGCGTCCATGCTATGACAAAATTACTAGGATTTTCCTGTTCTATTCCTCTGAGTCTTTTATACATGTTTACAGCGCTTGATCTCCACCCAGACCGAGTAACGGTGCTTTACTCGTCATCCTCGGCTTCCTCGACGTACTTGTGGCGGATGTCCTTCCATTGGCGCTGATCCCGTATTAGCGATGCCTCATCTTCAGAAATCGGCGACGTTAATGACTTACGCCACGGTTGTTGTTATCCCAAACCTTGTTCATGGCCTGGTTGAAACCGCTGTGTTGCGCGTTAGCATTCGGTCAGACGGGGCCCCTCAGCACAACAAGCGTACATCTCGAAAGCAAAGCCAGCGCTGAAGACGGCGGCCAGCATAGTGAAGTTGTTGCGGAAGATGGTGCTATAGTCGAATCAGTTAGCAATCGCGTCGCTTCAGGGTCAATTCGGTCTCGGGTCGTTCGTCGGCTTGCCTGTAGATCTATAGCATTGCGGCATTAGCACAGGTGGCGGCGTGTGGCGAGTAGAGCCAGCCGGGAGACGGAATTGGTACATACCATGATGACGACTTTGTGCGATTGAGCACTCTTAGAATTATCTCGGTCTGCAAGGGCCGTGTGGCGGGCTGTTGGCGAAGCAAAAGGCTGATGTGCTAGAATGCTGGCAGAGTCGCTGTCAGGGAAATCCAGGAAGTCTTCGACGGCAGCCATTAGCCGAGCGCTGATTGGCCAAGACTGGCAGAGCCGCTACCTGGGCTCCGCTTGTAATCCGATGGCTCCCGTGAGTCTCGCACGAAATATAAATGCTATTCACACCGGATGAGAGCGTGATACATCGGCAATTCCGTGTTCGTGATTGAATAGCCGCATAAAACACACGGATTATCTACAACGTCATATTGCTGCCCATGTGCCAGCCTGTGCCAGCACACGCCTTAACTTCTACGTGACCGCATGAACTCACCATCTCTTCATGAATGATTACTAGATCTATCTCTCACATCATAGCATTCTCGCCATTTTCACATAATTGGGCTTTGTTGGAACGCTGCAAAAAGGGCGGACGAAGAGAGGTCGGGATGCGCAGTCAAATGTGAATGACTGAAAGGAACATCAACCACGTCAGAAAGCTTTAATATCCATGATAGATCTCGGCGTTATGTCTTGTAAAGCCTCCGGGTATCTTTGCGCTCTGATGAATCTTGGGTAATTTGGTACTTGGTATTTATCAAGACCTTGTTTCTCAAACTTTTTTAATTTGTCTAGTTGTTTTCCTCGTCTTGAATCACTGTCAGAGGGTGGTGTGCCACTGTGGGTCACGAACACCCCACGCATATAAAAAGCCGGCGCGGGCTTGATGCCTACCTATTTGAGTGGCATTTTGATCGCAAAGTCTACTCATAAATACCTACACTTTTTGCTATTTTCCTCCTGCCGCAAACTGCAAACACCACATAGAAAAGAAATTGCAGCACTGTACACACCATACTACTAAATATTATCAGCGACAAGAACCTTTAAGCCGCGTCGGCAGGGGAATTTGGCGGGGCTCAGAAGCAGCGCGACCATGTCGACGAATTCCGGCATCGTGACCGACGAGGCGAGCGGCGAGCGCCGCATCCCAGAGTCTCTCCGCTCTGACGGAACAACTCGCAAAGCAATCAAGATTCGACCCGGCTATCGACCCGCGGAAGACATTGAGCTATACAAAGCCCGCAATGTTGTCGCACATCGCGAGCGCATGCGCATGGGCGTACCCGGCGCAGAGGCAGAGGCACCCAAAGACGAGGCGCCACGGGCTCCGGTAACCTCCAGCACCGCCCAGGAGTCCGATAGATCTACATCTATTTCCTGGAGACACGAAGACAGTAGCACGCCGGCCACGACCACGGCCACGCCCACCACATCAGCCGCTGGCAATAAGAACGCAAAGCGGCGGGAGGCGCGCAAGAAGGCCAAGTCTACCGATTCGGGCCATGCAACACCTCTGAAGGAAACCGAGGGTTCGAAAAATACAGGGCCGCCTAATGCTGAAAGACTTGACCCCGAAGTCGAGCGCGAAAAGAAGGTCCGCAATTTGAAGAAGAAGCTAAAACAGGCTAAGGACCTAAAGGCTAAGAAAGACGAGGGCCAGGGTCTACTGCCAGAGCAAATTGCCAAGGTGATAAAGATCAACGAGCTGATACGGGAATTGAGCGCTTTGGGATTCAACGACGATGCTGACACAAAGAAGCATGCTGAGCCGGGGTCTGATAAGGCTCCTGCCGAGAGTGAGGAGTTGAACCAGATTGGCTAATGCATTACTGGGCAGGTATGGAGTTTGGCCGCGTTTGGGTAGTTATTGAACCTGCATATGAACGAATACTGATCAGGCGTTTTGGTACCTGGTTTCCCCTACCTACATCGTCTTTATTTTGAGCTTGAGATTCTGCAGCGCCAGTGACCAGGTGCATGATGGAAGCTAGAGTGGTTGTGGCTTGGCTCACAACAGCACCAATATACGTCTGAGAATAAAGAATCAGGGATCGTGGACAGAGTCGATGTTACTTGAAAGATCAATACACAGACTTGAATTTAAGCAAACTGTGAATTTGTCCTGGATGGGATTTGCTTCTTTTCGAGCTGCATTCTAGGGTGCTTGGGTGCTGGTTAGCCGTCCCAATATGGTTAGTGCCGTTTTCTGCCACCTTGACCAATGGCCAATGGGGGCAAATGCGCAACCCAAGGCTCCAGCCGGTGAGGTAAGCTCGCGGCCAAACAACGTACCTTGAACATTCACGCCACGCAGCTTGAATCCGTCTTACCAAGCACCGACATCGCAACGAGACGCTCGAGGACTGCGAAAACAAGGAATTGGACACCGACACGAGCATAGAGTAACGCAGCAGTCCGTGATTGAGCAACCATGACGCCGGAAGAGGAGCGCCAGGCAGCCCTGAACTCGTACCGGGCCAAGCTCATCGAGTCCCGCGAGTGGGAAGCTAAGCTCAAGAATCTACGACTTGAGATTAAAGGCCTTCAGAAGGACTTCGACCGCACAGAGGAGAATATCAAGGCGCTGCAGAGCGTTGGGCAAATCATCGGCGAGGTGCTGAAGCAGCTCGACGAGGAAAGATGTAAGCATCTGACGCTGTCCACCGCGACACTGTCGACGCCCGTGATGGTGCGCGATGGCGCATCAAAATGACCGGATACTAACGCGAATGTGTTGAAAAGTTATCGTCAAGGCCTCGTCCGGCCCTCGCTATGTGGTTGGCTGCCGATCAAAGGTCGACAAGGCTAAGATGAAGCAGGGCACCCGTGTAGCGCTCGACATGACGACACTCACAATCATGCGCATGCTGCCGCGCGAGGTTGACCCGCTCGTATACAATATGTCTTTGGAAGACCCTGGTCAGGTCAGCTTTGCTGGTATCGGTGGTCTAAACGATCAGATTCGCGAGCTGAGAGAGGTCATCGAGTTGCCGCTGAAAAACCCGGAGCTTTTCCTGCGCGTCGGCATCAAGCCGCCCAAGGGTGTCCTGCTTTACGGACCTCCGGGAACCGGAAAGACGTTGCTGGCGCGAGCGGTCGCATGCAGCCTGGAGACCAACTTTTTGAAGGGTATGTTGACTGCTGGGGACCACGAAATGTTGTGCTAACTTGTGGCAGTGGTCTCGTCTGCTATTGTCGACAAGTATATCGGCGAGTCGGCGCGACTGATTCGTGAAATGTTTGGTTATGCCAAGGAGCACGAGCCCTGCATTATCTTCATGGACGAAATCGATGCCATCGGCGGTCGACGTTTCTCCGAGGGTACTAGTGCGGACCGAGAAATCCAAAGAACGCTGATGGAACTGCTCAATCAGCTGGATGGTTTCGATTACCTCGGCAAGACCAAGATTATCATGGCCACCAACAGACCAGACACGCTGGACCCTGCGCTACTACGTGCTGGTCGTCTGGACCGCAAGCTTGAGATTCCTCTGCCCAACGAGGTTGGCCGTCTAGAGATTCTTAAGATTCACGCGGCTGGTGTGGTTCTTGATGGCGACATTGACTTTGAGAGCGTGGTCAAGATGAGCGACGGCCTGAACGGTGCCGATTTGAGAAACGTGGTTACAGAGGCGTGAGTGCCGACTACGGGGATCACGGCAGTGGACTCATTGCTAACTTGGATGTCTAGTGGTCTATTTGCGATCAAGGATTACCGCGAGTCGATTAACCAGGATGACTTTAACAAGGCGGTGCGCAAGATGGCCGAGGCCAAGAAGCTGGAAGGCAAGCTGGACTACCAGAAGCTGTAGACGGTGGCAGACGGGAGCAGGATAACAGAAGCAAGAGCAGGAGAGAAAGACGGTGATGTAAAACTGTACATTAGCTACTCGGGGCTAGAGTAGGAATGGACCCCAAGATGGGACTTTTGCACTTTCGGCTACCGTCAAGCTAAAGGCCGGCTACTCCAGTGGCAAGACTTGTTGGTCTCGACGGGTGTCTTGTAGTTTACTCATGCCTTGTGCGGAATGCATTGCGGCCCCGGCCCTGGGGCGGAGCGAGCACCACAGGCACCAGAGCCTACTGGTACAAACAAGCTACACGACACCGGGGCGGCAACATGCACTAGTAAGATGGTTGGGTGGATTATGCGGAGGCTATGATCAAGAAGGATACTATTTTCGAATTCGGCTGCAGGCCAGAGTATTAAAAACAGGGGGAGCATCAGATTCGAGGCAGAAGCGGGCCAGTCAACGGCCAGCCGTGAGGCTTGCAAGGTCCGGTGGAGAGATGTCAGCGGAGAGGGCAAACTGAGAAGTGTAGTCGATGATGCAAGGCGAATCTGGTATGAACGAGGTCATTGCCAAAATAGTCTAACAGCCAATAAATAAATATCTCGTTCATTCGGCTTGTGAAGAGGGAACTCGCTACTTCACGTGGAATGGGAGGCCGTGGAAGAAAGGGATCTGGTACATGGAAACGCTACGTTATGGCGGCTGTCAAAAGAGGGAAAAGCAGGCAAGTTGGCAAGTTGTGTGGGCAAAAAGAGGCTCGCAACCGCTGATCCGAGCGATTGGCTCGCATGAAAGACACGGGTATGCCGGTCGGGGATATATGATGCAATGTTACGCAGGTGAAAGGGTTTGGGGGGATTTGGCACTGCTGGCCAATGCGTTGTTCCCAGATTCGGGTAAAGGCTGTAGGAGAATTAAGGTGCTTATTTGTGATGGCTTGTTTTTCTATTATTAGGAGGTTAGCGAGGCTGTGCTTTCCGTGTGGGAGGAGACTAGGAGGGCAAGAGGGCAAGAGGGGACAGTAGCGGCGATCTTTTTGGCTCGTCCTGGGCTTGGCTTGTATGCCAGAGATTGTCAAATTGTGTCAGCGAAGACTAAAAGAATTGGAGATTGAATCTTGGTAGAAAAGAAAAGAGAAAAAAAAAATACATCCACGGAGTCGGAAGACGGGTTGGGACTGACAACACGAGGCCCATGACGACAAAAGGTGGCCCTCTGTTTGTGTGAGGGTACAGCGCAAGCGGGCCGGCCTGTGTGCGCCTTTCTCGTGTTGGGCCTGGCAGTGACGACATCATCACCTGGGGGACCCTTATTCTGCCATAACGTCGTCTTGGCGTAGGTAGGTACAGGGGGGCGTGCATCCCAAGTTACCTAGGTACCTAAACAACTTTGGTACTGCGTACTCGAGGCGTTTTTGAGCGTTGCCAGGCCAAAGTCCTCTTTTGATGCGCAGCAGGTCGGCCGATTCAGCGGGTTGAGCGCTGTACTTTAAACTTGGGGCTTCGATGGCGCGTTTCAGAGTGGGCGGGCAGTTTGGCGCCGCTGGCAGAACAACCGCTTGTGGATGCAAGTTATCGGTTTGACACGAGTGGTTTCTCGGTGAGCATGGCCAAACACATGGATATAAATTCGCTGCAGATTTTCAGTACATACTTAGTAGACACTTGCGGTGTGCAGTCAACCGAGACGACCTGGCCAAGTCGGCCTAGACCACCACCACCACCACCTGCACGTATCCTGTCTTGGGTGGCTGGCCCATGTGGCAATGAATGAGCACCTACACGATGGAATACGGTGATAAACTACAGACCCCTTGCCCGTCAGACTGAGATCTGCAGGCGTGTACGACACGGACAGGGTGTTGCAGCACCGCGCATATCTCGCCTTTTTGAACAGCGGTAAAGAGAGTTTTCATCTCGTAGATGATCAGATATTTGTTAAGCCAGAAGAATAGGTACTGTGGGCGAGCCCACGTGTAAGTTAGTGTGCCGGTTGGTGTGGCTGAGAAGAGGTGGCATAGCAACCAACCGCCCTTTTTGTACCGTGGCCGCTGTAATGCCCTGCAGGGAGTACCTCTTAGCCACCTATACCTAGGTACCTAGGTAGACATTGGCTGCCACCGCCCAGAGCATCTCTAGCATGGTAGCCCGGTCAGCCTCTACAACCCGCCAAAATAAATTAGAAAGACTCAAATAAACAACCTGTAATTAGGAAAAAAACTTGCTCCAACCCTTTTGCTCTTATTTTAACTATTGCCTATTATTTACCTGGCCTGGCCTGGCGGCACCTTTTGGGTTCTCCACATGCTGAGCCCCAAGGCTTGGACCCACCGCCGCCAGCTGCCCTGGTAAGCCAAAAAAAGGCCAAACCCCCATTTGCCAACCAAAGCCGGCAGCTTTATCGGCGCCCGCCAGGGGCTTGCTGCCCCTCCGGCGACGTAAATAAATCCCATCCAAGGTACGCATACTTAGAGCTGCCACTCCCCTCTTTCTCCCACAGACCCTTCTTCAAACTCTCCCAATTCTCTACCTCCAAGCCCACCGCCTCTGAAACGACATACATATCTTCGCTCTTTTCCCCCAAGTCCCGTGGAAAAGTAACAACTCTCTCTCCCTCTCCATTTCACCCACCGCTCCTGTATCATCCACCAGCGACCTCTCCCACCCCGCACCTAATACCGACCATACCCAGCGGCACCATCACTGTTCGACTTGTCACAATAGGCTCGTTTTATTTTCTCGTGTTCATAACTCCGGCATTATGTGGTGAGTACCGACATCAATACGACTGCGAACATGGCACCGCCTTAAGCCCAGCCAGCCATGGCGGGGACACCTTCATCCACGCTGCGCGCCCTCTCGCACCTCTCTGGCACTCTCTTGCTAATCCCGAGCTTTCAGTGGCATTTTCGGCTACATCAACTACCTCGTCGAGAAGGACCGCAAGTTCATTCTCGACACCCTTCTCAATGGTGAGCTGCTACTCCCCTCTTTTCTCCCCATCGCCAGATCCAGCTAGCTAATTAGACCTGCACCAGGCCTATCTCGCCTCGAATACCGAGGGTACGACTCTGCCGGTCTGGCCATCGATGGCGACAAGAAGAAGGATGTGTTTGCTTTCAAGGAAGTTGGCAAGGTCGCCAAGCTGAGAAAACTCATCGAGGAGCAAAACCCCGACTCCAGCAAGATTTTCGACTCACATGCCGGAATCGCCCACACCCGCTGGGCTACCCATGGCCCCCCCTCCACCGTCAACTGCCATCCTCACCGGTAAGCTCAGCCCCCATACTCACCCGAGAAGCGCACTTCCTAATCCCAAATAACAGCTCTGACCCCACTTGGGAGTTTGCCATTGTTCATAACGGTATTATTACCAACTACAAGGAACTCAAGACTCTGCTTGAGAGCAAGGGCTTCCGATTCGAGACCGAGACCGATACCGAGTGCATTGCCAAGCTCACCAAGTACATCTACGACCAGGACCCCAAGATTGGCTTCACCGATCTTGCCAAGGCCGTCATCCAGGAGCTTGAGGGTGCTTACGGTCTGCTAATCAAGTCTGTCCACTACCCTCACGAGGTCATTGCCGCCCGCAAGGGTTCTCCTCTCGTCATCGGTGTCAAGACTCAGCGCCGCATGAAGGTCGACTTTGTCGACGTCGAGTACGCCGATGACCAGACAGCCCTGCCAGCCGATGCTGCTTCTCAGAACGTTGCCCTCAAGAAGAACGCCTCTACCCTGCTCAGCCCCGGCGACAACCTCCTCGGTGCCGCTGACAAGTCTCTGCTGCACCGCTCCCAGTCGCGTGCTTTCATGACCGACGATGGCATGCCCATGCCCGCAGAATTTTTCCTATCCTCCGACCCTTCCGCCATTGTAGAGCACACCAAAAAGGTCCTCTACCTCGAGGATGACGACATTGCCCACATCCACGAGGGCTCTCTCAACATTCACCGTCTCAAAAAGGCCGATGGCAGCGCCAACACCCGCAGCATCCAGACTCTGGAGCTCGAGCTGCAGGAGATCATGAAGGGAAAGTTTGACCACTTCATGCAAAAGGAGATTTTCGAGCAGCCCGAGTCCGTCGTCAACACCATGCGTGGTCGACTCGACATTGCCAACCAAACTGTTACTCTTGGTGGTCTTCGCGCTTACATCAGCACCATCCGTCGCTGCCGCAGGATCATCTTCATTGCCTGCGGTACCAGCTATCACTCGTGCATGGCTGTTCGTGGAATCTTTGAGGAGCTCACCGAGATACCCATCGCGGTCGAGCTGGCGTCAGATTTCCTCGATCGCCAGGCCCCCGTTTTCCGTGACGATACCTGCGTCTTTGTCTCACAGTCTGGTGAGACTGCTGACTCTCTCATGGCTCTCCGCTACTGCCTGGAGCGCGGTGCCCTGACCGTCGGTATTGTCAACGTTGTCGGTTCCTCTATTTCCATGCTCACCCACTGCGGTGTCCACGTCAATGCTGGCCCCGAAATTGGTGTCGCCTCTACCAAGGCCTACACCTCCCAATTTATTGCCATGGTCATGTTTGCTCTGTCACTGAGCGAGGACCGTGCCTCCAAAAAGGTCCGCCGTGAGGAGATTATGGATGGCCTATCCAAAATTTCCGGCCACATCAAGGAGATTCTCAATCTTGACAAGCCTATCAAGGACCTGTGCCAGAAGGTCTTCAAGGACCAGAAGTCTCTACTTCTGCTCGGCCGTGGTAGCCAGTTCTCCACTGCTCTCGAGGGTGCCCTCAAGATCAAGGAAATTTCCTACCTTCACTGCGAGGCTGTCATGTCTGGTGAGCTCAAGCACGGTGTTCTAGCCCTCGTTGACGAAAATCTTCCCATCATCATGATCATGACCCGTGATGAAATCTTCACCAAGTCCCTCAATGCCTACCAGCAGGTCATTGCTCGCGGTGGCAAGCCTATTGTTATTTGCAATCCTAGCGACGAGGAGTTCAAGTCAAGCGACGCTCTCAAGATTGAGGTCCCCAAGACTGTCGACTGCTTGCAAGGTCTTCTCAACGTTGTTCCTCTGCAGCTGATTGCCTACTGGCTGGCTGTTCTCGAGGGTCTCAACGTCGATTTCCCACGAAACCTTGCCAAATCGGTTACGGTCGAGTAAGAGTGCTACCGGACTACCTCACTGTGTTGATATTACCGCAGTACATGTTGCATGCCGTGCATTGGCGTTTTTTGTAATTGTTTCCTTTGAGTGTTGATTTTCAGCCTTGGCCTGGGATGGCTGGAGACTCTACTTGGTGGAGTTGGCATGGTGCAAAAATTGGACTAGTGATTATATTGTCTTCTTTTTTTACGATGTATGCGGTGGATAGTCAATATGGCGTCACCTATCTGTATAGCCACTGGTGGCTTGAGCGAGACTAGCTAGTATAATGAATCATTTAGCGATGTAATATTCAGACAATTAGAATTTGCTGTGACTCTTTATTTATTTCACGTCTATTATAATATGGTTTACCATTACATGACTGCCGAGTTTTGCATGGAGTGTCAGGTGTAGAGCAAAACGTCTATTGGTACATATTCATTGTTGCGTGTAGCTCTGACTATGTTGGTCCTGCTGCCGGTTCGAAACTACAACTGCCCGCGGTACCCTTGACTGTCTCGGTTCCCTCTCGCTTTCCGCGCATTGGTAACTAGACTGTTTGGGTTCCGTAGCCACGAATCCTCTCGGCAAAGGCCCAACTCTGGTTCTCTAGCTTGTTGTCATACGATACATCGACGCCGTCCTTTGTCACGACGGCCATGGAATACGTGTCCATGCTGCGGGCGTCGCGGTAAAACAGCACCTTCATGCACTCCTGAATGAGCGCGATGGCCTCGTCCTTTTCGAGTGTGGCGGCGGCTTCGTCATCGGGAACGCGGCGCCGCATAATGGGCTGGGCGAGCATGGCGCCGTAGCCGGTGGCGAGGGAGGGGCTGGCGTAGGTGGTGCCGAGGAGGTCAGCGGCGGCGAGGAATGGCCGGCGGTCGTCGTCGAGGCCGGCGACGAGGAGGTGGTTCCAGAGCGGGTCAAACTTGGAGCGGCGGTTGTAGAGCAGCTTGGCGAGGTAGCGGTGGAGGTTGGCGGCGTTGAGGCGCGGCGCGTCCGAGGCAGAGGAGGAGTAGGCCTCGTCAAGCGCGAGGTCGGTGAGATGGCGGTCGAGGTACTGCATGTCTGAGATGTCTCCAGAGAAGCCAACGACCGAGGTGTCCTGGAATGTCTTCAGGCGCTTGACGTCGGTGAAGCGCGCGAGGGAGCCGTACGAAGCTAGGAGGGGGGCTGTTAGCTGGGTGGCCGCTTTTGAGTGTGTGTGTGTGTGTGTGTGTGTGAATTGCAGGTAAGAGACGACATACCCAGGTTATCGGCGGCAACAATGACGCCGTCCTTGAACTTGACGCCAATGACGGATGTGCCCGTGACAATGGGCTGCTGGGTGTGCGTCCGGGGCGCATTTTCCTTGACGTATGAGTGGTCATAGGCGCCGTAGACATCGTCTCTAGGCTGTCACCATGTTAGCTGTGGGGAGTCCTGGAAGCGACCAATTTTGTCGGTAGAAAGGTAGTCGGAGATTGACGTACACGGCCCCATGCTTGCGGACGGTGATCCATTCTGAAATATGTTGGGCTTGTGTAATGATAGCTCGGTCGGAGCTAAGTGGGAGCAACGGGTGGCAGTGGTTGTTTCGCTCGAGTTACGATGAAGAAATTGCAATTCGGCGCTGGAAGCTTGGGCGAATGGGTGATGCAAACCGTGGCGATGGTGGAATTGCGAAATGGAAGTGGTGAGCGAATGCTGCGTCAAACAGCCTGCGTCGCTGGCTTGCTACGAAGAGGATGATGACATAAGCCGGCATGAGCTGATTTGATTGGGGAGGGGAGCTGCAGCTGCCATCGGAGCTCTAAAGTAGTCAGTACCTCGTTAATGGAGACGTTGCTAGCAAACAAGAAGTTCTATATACTTTGAAGCTCCCTCCGTGTTGTTCATAGTTGCTACTTATGGTCTCACACAAAGCCCCGCCGAATGCAGGTACCTTTTCCACCCTGATGCCGGTATTAAGGGAGGAGCAATATGCTTGCGCCGCGTTCGATCGAAACACCCCCCCAGCCTTCGCCATTTCCTGCATCCTCGACGTGACAAGACGGGTCAGTCATCGTTTTTCCGGACCATCAGCCTTGAAGTTTCATCTTTGTAACTCATCAATTCGCGCTCGTTTATTGAATTTCGCAACTGCATCGCTACGGCAACAGCTTGATTGTGCGACCGTTTACCGTAGCTATCGCCTTAGGAGTGCCCTCTAGCCTAGCACGAGCCAACCAACATTCACCAACACGAAAGCGACAGCGACTGCAGCTATGCTGAGCCTCATGAATAGAGCCGTCGCTGGGCGCGCGCTCTCCGCTGCGGCCACATCGACCAGCACGAAGATTATCGTACCAATTTACGCTACCGCGGCGCCGCGCGTGCGTCGCTTTGCGCCCATTGCTCGGAGCTTCACCGCGTCGGCCCGAGTTCGCTTCCCCGCCGCCGCATCTGAGGGCGCCAGCAAGGCAAAGAAGAAGACAACCACCGCTGCTAAGAAGAAGCCGGCGGCAAAGAAGAAGCCGGCGGCGAAGAAGAAGCCTGCTGCTAAGAAGAAGCCTGCGGCCAAGAAGAAGGCCCTGACGCCGGAGCAAAAGGAAAAGAAGCAGCTCGCACAGCTGCGAAAGATGGCGCTGCCCAAGGCTCCCAAGGGCAAGCCCACCAATTCTTGGACTGTCTACCTCGCCGACAATGTCAAAGCCGGCAGTGGCGTGCCCCTGTCGGACAGGGTCAAGGACATTTCGGCCCAGTTCAAGAACCTCTCTGAACATGAAAAGACGGTACGTTGAGCTGCAATCAACTACGTAACGTGAGACCATTTGTGTGTGTTAACTCGGCCTTGACAGCGTCTCACCGAGCGCGGCCATGAAAATCTGGCGGCCAACAAAGCGGCCCTCAAGCAGTGGGTCGAATCGTTCCCTGCCGGAGTAATCTACGTGGCCAACCTGGCTCGTCGCCGCCTCGCGCGCAAGCTCGAAAAGAAGCGTCCCGCGACGATTCCCGATGAACGCCAGGCGAAGTCTGCACCCAGCGCCTACTCGCTCTTCATCAAGTCGAGCTACGACCAGGTCACCGCCGACACGCCCGCCGACGCCTTCCGCCAGCTCGCCCAGCAGTGGAAGTCGCTGTCCGAGTCGGAGAAGCAAAGATTCAGGGATGCCGCCAGCGCGGACGTGCAAAAGAACCGCGATGCGATTGCGGACCTGCGCGCCAAGGGCAAGGCTTACTGGACGGCGAAGGGTCTGTAAGGGAACACCCGAGAGACGCAAAGTACAAGAATCAGATCAATGACTGGATGCGGAGCCGTGGGCGGAGGGTATGATAACACTGGCTGTGGAGGGGAGAACTGCAAGAAAGACCGAATTGGACTTGTTGGTATGTGTGCTGCGGGTGTTCACGCGCGAGAGATTTTTTTGTTTGGGAAGCAATTCCTCTTGTTCGATCTTGCTGTCGTGATTTGTGATGCCAGGAGCAAGAGGGAACCTTGGTATTGTTGCCACGGTGTACTGGACCTTTTCCCTGTGTTTTTCGTTTTGTATTTCGTTGGTCTGCGTTGTGCTAGTGGAATCTTTGGCTGGATGGGAGGGCCATGTACAATTATGCTATGAGTCGAAATCTATCGTGAAAAAGTGAATCGTTCTCACGTAGGTCACTGTGTGTATTGAAACAAGGAATACCGTTGTACTGAGTAAAATTGAACCGCCAAAGACTCCGTCCCATGCGCCATCTGTTGAAATCGATACCTCCCTGTCCGCCCATCTTGTAAACGCCTGTACTGAGAATCCCATCAAGTCATGATGTCCACATGAGGACAATGAAGATAAGGAAGCACAATGACCTCCGGCATAATAATAAAGAACAAAAACACCGAAAAAGCCAACATACTACAGTGAATTCAAAACATAAAGCAGACCCCCAAACTACTGGAGCCTACGGCACAATCTCGAGGGCGACCTTGCCCTCGGCATCGAACCACTGCGCACCCGTCGTCTTGATCTGGCGTCCGCTCGCCAGGTATAGCAAGAGGTACGTGTGCTTGGCGACGTGCGCCCAGCCGTAGAGCTTGAGCGTGCAGCCATCGGGGTCGCGGCGGCACCAGACGCCCCAGCCGGCGAGGCCGCTGCGGATGTAGGACGCGAGAAAGGCCCAGGCGTCGGCGCGCAGGGTGGGTGTCCAGCGGCGGCAGTCGACGCGCCAGTGGCCGCGCTCGAGCGG
>JAPFSE010000236.1:0-17281 GCA_030777785.1 Beauveria caledonica | reverse complement strand
GCGCCGGCTGGGGGGGGGGGGACGACCAGCGGAATATAGAATTAGATTCGTCGGCAGCTGGAGAAGTCGGTTGCGCGTGATGCAGGAAAGATGGGAAGATGGTTGCGATGGCGGCGATGGCGATCGGAAGCAGACGGGGAGATGTTGACGTTTGAGTCAGAATATGGCAGCTGCATTGTATTTCTTTCCGCTTATCTCTTTTCGTTGCCAATTCAGACATAAGGCAGGTACCTACACAAGCGATTGCAAACGGCGAGGACCTGACTCTACTTTTGGCCACAGATGGCGACGACAGAACAGACGAATCGGCGGAGAAACCAAGGCTGACAGCCCTACAGAAAGCGCTCCAGGCGGCTCTGGCTGGTTCACATAGCGGCCATAGCGCCTATATTTACGGGGGGCTTGGGGGGCCCTGGATGCTGCAGCAGCCGGGAACATTCCATGGTTTTAAGTGACTTTCAGGTACTTTGCTGCCCCTGTCGGCCAACAACATCATGACAACATGACGACGGGCCGTCTCTTCCAGTATCCATGCAGCTGCCAACTGCCAGCTGCCAGCTGCCAATTGTCGCAACTTGCCTCTTCCATGCTTGCCAGCTGTCACGCCTCTTGTTTCAATCCCCTCCTTCGCTTCTCGGCCAAACATGCCTCCTACAACTCCCGACATGCCCAAACCACCACCAATTCACGCTCATCTCCAGATATCACAACCTTGTCACTCTGCTTCACAGCCTTGGGTCTCGAACACAACGCCATAAATCCACGCAGGTCAACCGGCCGCTAGCATGCCTGCTACCGCTCTCCAATGCCCTCCAGCCCGTCCGGACGCGGCGCTCTCTGCAGTGGTCGTGCCACACTAGCCAGGGATGCGCCCCACGCCTTGTCCCAAGCCTGCCCGCGCTCCCCACCACTCGGCGGCTGGTGCGGCCACACCTCTGAAGCAGTAGAGAAGCTGAAGCGACTTTGCCGTCCGACAATGCTTTGTCTCTGTGCAGTCTTTTTCCGTTCTGTTCCGTGCACACCATCCTCATCGCTTGACCGACAGCCTCGTGAGCCTCTCGCTTGGGGGCCTGGCCATTTCGACAACGCCTGGACCAAAGCTTGCCCTCTGCTTGCCTGCCCGGCTTGCGCCCGCCCGCCCACCGGCCAGGGAATCGGCGCCCCCTCTTTCCTCCCTATCGCCGTCGTCGCCGCCTACCGACCCGGACAGGCACATCTCTTCGGACCCTACGGTCCTGGTCCCACGCCAACTGATTTTCGAGTCACACTTCTCCGGCGCACCATACGTCTCCGCGGCCGTGCCCATGTCCAACACCTCGTTGCGGGCGCTCACAAGCCCTGCAAATTCCTTGACCGCTGCCACATCAAGATTGCTGCTAATTAGTTTCTGACCTTGGGCACCGAGAAGCAACTCGTCGGCGTCCAATTATAGCCGCCGCTGAACATCCGACGTCGTTGGGCCGCCGTGGTATGGTCACAGAGCTGAAAACTACTGGGGAATCTATATCTATCGCACACGCCAATATATACTGTGCAGCAATATATTTTAGCGCGCTATTGTGCAGCTATTGCTGCACGGTCTGCAGCCTGATTATTCATCGCAATAATCTGGACGCGCTCTCGATGTTAGGTTTGCCTTCAGTTCCAAGCCTTTACAAGTAGCCAGACAGTCCATTTTGCTGTACGCCGGCTACCCGTATCTCCGACGAGTCCGGGTCAATACAATTATATCGACATGACCATGGGCAAAAGCCGATAATTCCGCCTGAGGGCCGACACAGACCACTCAAGTCTCTACATTTACCATGCGCGTCACTGATGGGGGCGAGCTTGCGCCGAAGCTCGTGGCAGCTCAATGGTAGCTCCTCACTTGTTGTATCGGCCAATCTGATGCTACCAATTACATGCCATCCTGGAATCAGCCACGCGAACACCAATTTTCTCGAAGGCTGCCGCAACAAACCGTTTGTTTCTGAGAAACCAGCAACCAGATTGCCTTTGCCGACATCCAGCCGGTGGCGTGGCTTCTAAATTTAGATGTTCCGCCTAAATGGGGGCGGTGCACAACTGTGCATGGTGAGTGGTGACGCACGCCATGCCTGCTTATTTTTAAGTATGCGAATCCTTTGAGGTTGTGTATCAAATTCTTCAACTCTTTTGTCAAAGTGGTGAAAACAATGGATCTGCGTGAGTCAGCCCTGCAAACACCGGGGTACCTATTGGCTAGTATTGTGAAGAAAGACGATGATGGATTCTGACGTTTGTCGTTGTAGAATATCAACGACGCGATTAGTGACTAGTTCATCACGTTTGATCTTGTTCCAATCTGGGTCATTCATGCAGTTGTCACCTTCATTAATCCGCGAAATCTTGTGTGCCATTGTGGTTGCTCAACTGCTGTATGTCAATCGCTTGGCTGGCGAGGTGGCGCGAAAGATTGTAGCGTAGTATGTGCAACGAGCCCATTATCCGCTTGTTGGCACGCATACACGAGCGTGTGAGCACGACGGTGAAGATGGAGGAATTGTCTCCTCACCATCATTGATTTAGCCTTGCGAGCTTTGACGCCATCTATGGCACGTCTGTCGTGACAGACGTGCCAGAGGTCGACAGTCTTGGGAGTGCCACTGTCTTCCATGCAAAAAGCTTGGCCATCGTTTCCTCTGCGAGCCGGACATATGCCACAAGCAAAGCGAATACTACCTGAAATAGTACTTGTTCATTGTGGCAGTGTATGACAGGCGGTATCAGTACATAGGTAGCACGGCGCTGCAGGGGTCTAGATATACGCGAAGGGTCACACAGCAGAGGGGCGGCATGCACCATGCTAGCTGACGAACCATGATTCCTATGGGAAGAAGATAACCAGTATATCACGGACGGCAGTTGAGAAGAGATTCGTTCTAGTGGCAGGACGCTTTGTTCGAAGCCCATCCAGAGCCAGATAGCCACAGCGCCAGTGCCCGCATTGACGGCACGCGCACAACGGGATGAAGTTGAAACACGTCAGCGATGGACTGGTCTGGGCAGTCCTCGAGCTTTGCCACGTCGGAGGCCTGCGAGTCAGAATCTAACAGGATGGGATGCCAGCCGGCATTGGCGGCCCCCACGATATCTTTGGCGTGCTCGTCGCCGACGTAAATCCTGTACCAGTCCTGCCCATGCGCCGATCCCCCTTCTCGCGCCGTGACGATCCTGTCCAGCATGGAATCTGCGGCGGCAAAGATTTGCGCGTCGGGCTTCTCGAAGCCCACGTCATAAGACATGCAGTGAAAGTCGATATCATAGGCGTCCCCGGAATGAGGGCTGGTATGCTCGTCGGCGCCGTAGCGTAGCGGGCTTACGTTTAGGCCAAACGAGGACAGGATGCCGGGGACGCGATCGTCCGAGTTGGTCAGGACGCCGATGACGACCTTGCCAAAGGCATGCAGCGCCTTGGGGCGGCGCAATGCGCGCAGTGCGGGGACGAGGTCGGGCTGCGCGTCGTAGCCTCTGTCCGAGGCGAACCGATGGATCAGCGCCGGAACCAACGCTGGCGGAAGCGGCTGGTTCTCTGGGATTAGTGGCGTAAAGGTTTCGCGTATGACCTATCCGAAAGTCGGGAACAAGAAGAAAGGACAACTATTAGCATGATGAAGGCTCTTGTTGGATAGATGCAAGAGGCTGCGCCCAGGCTCGGATACATTCGTCCACCACTGCGTGGCTCCAAGACCGGTGGCCTTGCCGTAGTTGGGGTTGCGCGTGCGCTCGTGGCGGATAGCGGCCATCAGGTGCATCGCGAGCTCGTCGTCTGAGAAGCCGGCGAGGCCGCACTGCCGCGCGACGTGGGCATACTGGTGGGCTACGGAGCCCTTGGGGCTGAAGAGGGTGCCAAAGGCGTCGAGGCAGAGGAGCAGGTTCCGCTTGCCAGCCATGGTCGCCGAGCGATCCAAGGTTGCATTCGATGAGCGTGTGAAGCCGATGGCTGGACAACTGGGTAAAGCCGAGAAGGCGGGGATGACGCCTATCTGTGATGGCTGACGCGTCAATGGACAGATCAGATGCTGGAGAAGAGTGTTTGGGCTAAATAGGTAATTTGTTGGTTGAATGATACGAGTGCAGATGGGCATGCGTGGACTTGGCGAGTTGATGCTCGTCCAGTGTGTGGAGGACTGGAGGAGGTGGCTAATATGTGGGTCATAATTGGTGCAACCCGGCCAACCTGCATAATAATAAATCACGACAAGCAGTCCACGTCTGCACATGGCCGTTAATTAGTTATTGACGACTACAGAAGTAGATGTCCAAATAACTAGGCAACCTGGCACTAAGTACGAGGCAGCCTTGACCTATTGAATTATCGAAAAGAAGGCTTTTATCTTTGGAGCAGGGCCAAAGGCTTGTCATAGGATCTCTGAAGCCCGAATCCATTTGTACTGGCAAACGTGTTCCCAAAATGACGTCGCGTGTTTATCGCCAACACGTATGCAACCAATACTTTGTTCGACCTGAAAAGGTTCGGCTTCCTCTAGCCATGCAGACTCAGCCGCAATGACTAACGATACACATAGCTTCTGACTGGCAAGTCGGTGATTTCCTGCTCCCTCGTGTCCTTGCCGACGGAACTGCTCCTTCGCATCTTTGAGGAGCTAGACCCCATCGACGCAGTCTGTTTCGCCTTGGCAAGCAAGGAACTCCTCCAGGTATCGTCCATGCTGAACATCAGAGTCCCCTCTGTGGCCAAACACAGAAAACTCCTGCCATCTGCCTGCGATCGTATATACGAGCTCCTATGGCGCTTTGAGCCTCAATGCGATCGTCGTATTTACCACAGAAATAAAAAGTTTGGGTTGTGCGCGGATTGTTTACAATATCGACCGAAAACTAAATCGCATTGGAAGCTTTTGGCGGCAAGATATAAACGCACAAGAGGAGTCCGTGGGAAATCGTGGAAGCATGTGGTGGATCGCTGGGTCGGACATAGCACACAGTGTCCGGAGTGCTTTTGTGAAGAGCATTATCCAGTCACTGGCAAGTAATAAAGGCGGAAATGGGGGGCGGCTCTGTTTACTATTATCTCTGGTCCCCTTTTTGTTTTTTACAGGGCTAATATTCCACTGTCCTTGAATATCTTTATGGGTTATCAGAAATGCCCGTTTGTGCGGTGCTCACCCGGCGGTGCTTGATATTTTTAGTCGAGTGGCTGTATGTTTTTTTTAGATTGTCCAGTGAGCACTTGGCAGCAGCCCCTGGGTGCTGGGACCCCGCTAAAAGAAGAAGAGTCTCAAACTCGTCATCAGCAAGCCAGCAACACAAGGCGAAGCTGCCCGCCACGACCCAGTGGGGGACTCTTGTCTTGCGGAGCACGCGCAGGTAGAAAAAAATAGATCAAGGGCAAAGAAGAAAAGCAGGGGAAAAATGCTGAAAGAGGAGGTAATACACATTATCCCGCATTGTTATCCCGCATTGTTATCCCGCAGCGCATTGCGCGTTTAAGCGGTACGAGTTGCCTGCCACGCAGGAGCTGCGCCGCCAGCTGCGCCACCACCCTGACCAAGTGCCAGCCCCAATTCCCCGCCCAAGTAAGCATCCGCTCTGCCCAAACAAGCTCGTAGATGAGTGTCTGATCAAGCTCAAACTGCCTAACTGGTATAACAAGGTGTGTGCAAGGGTGCAAGGGTTACTTGGGCTGACTCTGATGGGGCTGCCCAGCCAGCCTGCCCCAGGCCCCTACCGTAGTCCTGGTTGCTTCCGTTACGCGGCCAAGTCTCGACATGCACATGTTATAAACGACTCGTCATCCCCCTTCCTCGTATTTACCTTGCTCCCACCCAACATATCTCTTTTTTATTTATCTGCATCTCATCTCTCCATCTTGCACCTTGATTCTCGCATATTTAGCTTATTCCGAGTTCAACTCTTTCCTTCGATCTGGTCGCAACAACCCTCGGCTCCTTAGACTGGCATCTCAGATCAACAACAACTGCACCCGGCCAACCACCACCACACCCGCGCAACACCTTCTCATCACACATCACAGCAGCCATGGCCATCGGTCGCGCCATTTGCGTGGCTCTGCCACTCCTATTAACAATCGCTTCCCTCGCCGCCCTCCTCTACGCCACCCTCGCCGGCGTCGCCCATCACAACACCTTCATGTTCAAGCTCGACACGACCAACCTGACGGTCGACAGGGCGGGCCTCGAGAGTATCGCCAAAAGCGCTGGTGTTGACGTCAGCAGCATTGGCAAGGACCTCGGCGTCGACATTGACAGTCTGCTCAACAAGGCCACCGGAGGCCAAAATGTCACGGCAAAGGACCTCAACCTCGACTACGTCTTCGAGGTCGACCTCTGGGGCTTCTGCTCTACAAAGGACGGCAAGCGCGAGTGCACAAAGGCCGAGTTCAACTGGGCCTCGCGCACCCTCAACGACACGTACCTCAAGAATATTGGCACCGCGGCTGGCGTCAGCGTGCCCCTCCCCGAGGACATCCGGGGGTCCATCAAGGCGTTCCGCACCATCATGAAGGTTACCGAGATTGCTTTTATCGCCGCCAATCTCTTGCTCGGTGTTGAGCTGCTGATCGGCATCCTTGCGAGCTGCTCCCGCGTCGTTTCTTGCCTCACTTGGCTCATTGCCTGCATCACCACCATTCTTGTCTTTGCCGCGGCTGGCTTAGCGACTGGAGTATCTGCTGCTGTTGTCGGCGCCGTCGAGGCCTCTGCCAAAATCTACGGCGTCAAGGGCGGTATCCAGACCAGCTTCCTGGCCGCCGTCTGGATCGCCGCCGCCTTTGCCCTCGGTGCCAACCTCTTCTGGGTCTTTACCATTTGCTGCTGCAAGCCCGAGCACGGCCGCGCGCGAAGCGTCCGCAACCGCGACAGCCACGGCGATGGCGAGAAGCTCGTGCCCTCGCGCGGCTACGCCCCTCTTGGCACCCAGCACGAAATGACTGGCTTCAAGCAGCAGCCTCAGCACCACGCCGGCTACAATAACAGTTCCTACTACAACGGCCAACCCGCTCGCTACCCCGCCGGCAACGGCCGCTCTGACCTGGCCTACGAGCCCTACTCTCACCACGCATAAGCAAACCTATGGTCTATTTGCTTTGCTTTTCACCCTTGTTTTTGAGCGAAAATGATAGTTTAGACTGGCGTTTGGAAACAGCACTCGTGGTTTTACGGTGCTCATGATGATAGCAAGATATTTTATATGCATAGATAGTGGGCAAAGCCCGGGCTAGTATTACTATACGCTACCACATATGACGAACAATATATCCAAAAATGAATTAGCGTCATTAGATGGCATTCAAGTTGTGAATTACAGATCAACGCGGTGATTTTGTGACTGTAGGCTCAAGTCGGGGCCACCACACTCTGCACCATCCAGAATTTAGCTGTTAGCAGTGGAGCAAATTTTTGACCTCTGTACAACTCATCACACGACGAACGGCTCTACAAACCGACAGGGCGAGCAAATATCGCCGAGCTCATAAAAGTACTGACGAGTTTCGAAATTTAAAGGTCAACAAGCTGCATGAGTTCGCCGTAGCCACCCCGCGCGACAGCACAGTTTGAGGAGTTGTGCCCCTCCATCATGGCAGTACGTTGAAACCACCACGATTCCCGCCAGCCCAACAGCAGCCTCGAGCACCCCCTGGCGCTGTTGAACGTCTGTATACGATTTGCATCAGTAACCTGAACGACCTAACAGGACCAGGGCGCTGTGAAGCTCACGCGGGAGCTCGCGCAAGTACCCATTACCGCCGTCGCCTTTGACCGGGACCCTGCCACCGGCACGCTCCACGTGCTCGCCGGTGAGGACACCGACCTCGTCGTCTACCGTGTCGGCGCGGGCCGCGACGCCCTTGATGAGCCGCTCGACCGGCAAATGCCCGTCGCGCGCGTGGTGCGCGTCCTCGCCGCACAGCCCATCCACGGCATCCACGTGCACCGCGCAGGACCCGACGCTTCTTCCGCGCCCGCGACGGCGGCGGCGGCGGCGGCGGTGGAACAAGGTCGCGTGCTGCTCTGGGGCGGCTCCTCCGTTGCCGTCCTCGAGCTCTCTGCCGTCATCGCGGCCGGCGCAGGCAAGACGCAGCCGCGGGTGGCGCGTCTGCGCGCGCCGGACTGGATCTACGACGGCGCCGTGTGCCCGGCCGATGCCGACCTCGCGGTGCTGGTGACGGCACACAACGAGGTCGTCACCGCGAGGATGCGCGGTGAAAACGGCGCGGCGCTGGCGTTGACGCTGGCCTCGCCGCTGGTCTCGCCGAGCAGCAGGCCGATGCTGTACGCGGCGAGCGTGTGCTGGACGGCGCCGGACGAGGTGCTCGTCGCGGCGGGCACCGTCTTTGGGGACGTTTTGGTCTGGAAGCACGCGATCGGAAGTGGCGGTGGTGGTGGTGGTGGTGGCACGCCACGGATGCTGTACTCGCTGTCGGGTCATGAGGGGTCCATCTTTGGCGTGTGTGTGTCGCCGAGGATGGAGATGCCCGACGGTGGCGGCGGTGGCGGCGCGGTGCGGCTGCTGGCGAGTTGCAGCGACGACCGCACGATCCGGATTTGGAACATTACAGAGTACGAAGAAGACGGCGACGACATTGATGCAGTGCATGGTGGTGCGGTGGCGACAGAGGAGGCGGCCGATACGGGGTTTCGATGCGCGCCGGCCGCGTACGGAGGGGACGGAGACCGCGGTCGTGCCGACGTCGCGCCCATCGCAACGGCCATGGGCCACGCCTCACGCATCTGGGGCGTCTGGTTCGGCCTCCCCGGCACGCCCGCCACGCTGCTGACCGATGCCGAGCGCCAACGCTGGAGCGGCGGCGTCAAGGGCTTGCTGTCTGTGTACTCGTTTGGCGAGGACGCGACGGCGCAGAAATGGAGTCTCGATGTCGCGACCGCGCTGCGTGACCCGCAACCGCTCGTCCACGACAAGACGTACGCGCTGCACGACGGCAAGCACCTGTGGTCGCGGGCCGTCTACTGCAGCGTGGAAGAGGGCGGCGCGCCGACGACGCGGATCCTGACCGGCGGCGCCGACGGCAAAATCACGCTCGTCAAGGAAACGGCGGCGGAAAATGACAACGACGTCGACAGCTACGTGTACAATTACGCAGAGACGTGGGAGACTAGAGACATTCAAGCGGCAATCGGCCGCCGTGAGCAGTCGCCGCTACCGACGACGACGACCAAGCAGCGCAAGGAGGTGATTGGGCGGTACGATTTCCTCAAGCCCGACGTTTTGCTAGCGGTGGGTAACATGGGCACGCTGCTGCTGGGCACATTTTGCGGCAAGGATGGTACGACGTGGGAGGAACTTGCCGTCGATGATGAGGCTACGCGCGCGGACATGCAAAACGTGTACGTGATCAGAAGAGTTTCCTACGGCGGCGTGTTACTGGGGTCCGTGACGGGCGGCATCTACTACTTTGGGCTGCGTGACCGGCGCGTCGTCCCGGTGGCGCGCCTCGCGGGCCGCGTGGTCGAGGTGAATGCGCTGTCTGACACGGGACGCGGCGGGGCGGGCGACGACGACGACGTAGAGGCTATTGTGCACCTGCATCGCGACGCCGCATCGGTGCACCTTGTGCTCGACCGGAACACGGGCGCCGTCAAGAGCCAGGCAGCGATAGAGGGCCTGGATAGCCGCTTCGTGGCCGTTAGTGCGGCGCGCATCGACGACGACCTGCTGGCGATTGGGTCCCGCCACGGCTGGATCGCCCTGCTGCGACGGAGCGCTGGTGATGATGATGATGGCGCGTGGCGCCCAGTCTTCAATCTACCGCCCGCCAGTGGCGACGCTGTCACTGCCATTGTTCCGCTGCCGCCGAGCCCATCGGCAGATAGCCGCGCTAAATACATCCTCGCAACGAGCCGCGACGGCAAGTACCGCATCTTCCAGCTTCACTTGGATGGTGTCAGCTCCGCACAGATGACGCTTCTGCACGAGACAGCGCCGCCGTTTGGGCCGTGGATTGAGGGCGCGTGGTTCACGGGAGATGCTGCCGCGCCAGAGCTCATCCTGTACGGCTTCCGCAGCAAAGACTTTGTCGTGTGGAACGAGACGCGCCGCGAGGAGCTCGCGGCCATGGACTGCGGCGGCGCGCACCGCACATTTCGCTTGGCGCGCGACGAGCACGCACCCGCGTGCGCTGCTGGCCGGGTGCGTCTCGCCTTTACGCGGACGTCGCGGCTGGCGGTGCACTCGCAGCGAGGGCGCTTCCACGAGGTGGTGCGTCTGGGCCAGCACGGACGCGAGATTCGCTCACTGGCGGCGGCCGGACGGTATGTGGCGACAGGTGCCGAGGATACCACGATTCGACTCTGGGAATTTAAGAGCGGCAAGATGCAGCACAGGGCGTACATTAAGCGGCATGTGACCGGTCTGCAAAAGGTGCTGTGGCGCGGCGATGAATACCTTTTCTCTAGCGGCGGCAATGAGGAGCTGTTTGCATGGCGGGTAAGGACGCTGGACTCGGCGTACGCGGGCCGTCTGGCTGTCGTGTGCGAGGGCGTCTTTGCGGACAAGAGTCCGATGAAAGACCTCCGCATTATGGACTTTGACGTGACGCCAGACGGTGATACCGACAGCACGGTGGTGACGATTGCGCTGTCTAACTCGGCGCTTAAGACGTATCGCTACACGGCGGCGGGCGGCTTCGTGCTCGTCTGCGCGAGCATGTATACCGGAGCCTGCCTCACGCAGGCGCGGCATCTGGAGACACAAGACGGCGAAATACACGTGGTGACGGCGTCAACGGACGGGCACGTCGCGCTCTGGCAAGGGCGCGGTGCGAGGTACGAGCTCGCGCAGACGCTGCCGGTGCACCAGAGCAGCGTCAAAAGCCTCGACTTGACGAGACGCGGTGGCGGCGGCGGCGGCTACGGCATGGTGACGGGCGGCGACGACAACGCGCTCGCGTGGACGCTGCTAAAGCGGGAGGTGGACGATACGGCAGTACCGCTGCGTTTCCGGGCCGAGCTGGGCGCGGTGGTGAGGAGGGCGCACGCGGCGGCCGTTACCGGCGTCGCCATTACGGAGCACGACGGCAAGGTGCGGTGCGTGAGCGTGAGCAACGATCAGTGGGTCAAGACGTGGGGGATCAGAGACGGCGCGGAGGGGATACGGTTACTGGGCGAAGCATACAGCGGCGTGGCGGACGCGGGCGACGTTGCCGTGCTGGAGCGGGAGCGGGAGAGGGGAGGGGGAGGAGGAGGAGGAGGAGGAGGTGGACGGGTGGTGGTTGCGGGTGTTGGGTTAGAGGTCTGGCGACTGGATGGACGCGGTTGAGTTGATTAGGTTGGATAATATATGATATATAGTGCACTATGCATGTAATGACGAAATAGAGGTGGGATAAGAGACTGAACAGGGGTGGATGGGGAAAGAATTTAAGCGGATTAGGAAATGAAACCACAGGCTGCCCATGCCCAAGTCATTACGCCTGAGCCTGATGACGCAGCTCGACTCGGATAGCAACCTTGAGAGTGAAAAAGGTGAAAAGCCGGGCTTCCCAGACAGAATCTTTTTTTTCCAGACAGCTACGAGAAGAAGCAGAAAAAAACAATGCTCATTCGGAGCAGCACGAATACGATTTAGTAGCAAACAGGTAACTAATAGCGTCAGAAACAACGGGTAGTCATTTGGCCGGAAGAGGGTTACCCGCCAACGAAGTTTCCAAACGCTAGTCATGGTTGCGGCTTAGCGTCAGGAACGGCACGGGTTTACATGGGTCTTTATTTTGTCGGCATGGCGTCAAAATGTCTCGCGTACCTAATAAGTACGAGAGGCTCCGTTGTTGTCTCTTCAAGGGAGACACAGTCACACAGGGCTGGGCGTGTGTGTGTGGAGAGAGAGGGGAAAAAGAAGCAAAGTTTGTGTGAGCATTCCAGTGGGAGCGCCGGTCAGGAGTATCGTTACAACTTACCTGGTTATTCATGGAAGTACGATTGGTAATGCATCAGTAGTGGAAGCAATTTTCATTTTGATCAAGTGCAAACTCGTGCCGTCTTGTCATCTGGACGAGAGCGGAAGCAAGCAGTCAACTGCAGTCTGCAGTCAAGATGAAAAATTCTTCACAAAATTGCAGGATGAACCCCGCAGCGGCGAAGAATGAGCAAACGCCGAAAGCCGTTTCTGCCCTTTTCCTTGCATCTTGCCTTGAAGCATTGCGAGTGTTGCCATTTTCCCCTTCTCTTCTTTTTGAAAGTGAAAATGGCCCGATGGACATTAAATTCCACGGGATGCCTGGTAATGTGGGCAGGACGCAAACGATCGAAATGCGAAATGCAGCGCCAGCCGAGAGCTGCTATGTAGTTAGGCAGCCCTGCCCCTGCTGGGTGCTGTGATCTCGGAGGCTTCCGCTTGAAAGCCCCTGTCGCGCGTGGTTGTTCGGTGGCTCGGGCGGGTGCTTTACGAATTACAGTGGGCTATAAGTTAGAGGGTGCCCGCCCGTTGAGAAGAAGAAGAGATCGAATGATTCTAACAAACTCTCCATTTTCTCTGCTCTCTTGCTGCTGTATCCGTCCACGGATAAATCCTTGCTTTTTCATGTCTCGGTTGTTTCCGGGGCAAAGCCAACCACAAGATAAAATGAAACACGCCCAATGTGACTTGTGCTGGAATGGCGTCCCCTTGCGTTATCCTCCACGCCTTGCGTCATTGTGGAGAGACCAAGGCGGACCGGGGGGGGGGGGGTTCAAGCCACCACAGCCTGTTGCCAGCCAAACAAGCCAGTTACCTTAACTGGTACCTAGCGTTCCTTTTTCATTCAATTTATGGGCTGAACGAGCCCTACAGACACACTAAAATGAACGTCGTCCCCTGCCGCTTGATTAGCGCCGTTTCCAGTGGCTTCAATTAACTAACTAGGCTGCTGGCGCTCGTAAAGAACGTTTTCTGCTTGACTGCTAGCGTCTTTTCGCCCTGCTCAGGGTTGCCAGGGGACCTATAGCCTGGCCGGCTGGTAGCCCGTCAGCACCCGTTAGCACACCTCGGCGTTCTTATTGCCCATCCGGCCAATAGCCAATGGCTCGGTGGCCCATAACACGAGCCCGCTCCAACGCCCCTCGTAATAACCAGCGCCGGAATCCTATTTCGATGGGGCCAGCGCGATACATTGGATATAAGGGAAAAAATAATATGATAGAACACGAAAAAATAATAATAACACCATTAGTTAACGCATGTCAGATCCTGCAAGCTATTTGTCTATATTAACTAAGAACCTCTCTGCTCGGCCTCTCTTGGTGACCACCACCCCCTCCTTCACTGGGAATGCACGATCGGCTAGCACCTCATGCCTTTTACCGTCATCCCGCCCACCCAAACAACCCCATCAGTGCGCACCACCACCCTCTTCAGCTGCTTACCCCGACGCTCGACGCTCTTTTTACGTTTCGCCTTGTGCATCCGCGCCCAACTCTGCTTGATGACTAGATAAAAGACGATTGTCTCGGCACCTCCCCCGACTTTGCTCCGGGCGCTTGATATACCTGCTTGTTGATCCCTCGACCTGATCTACATATTTCGCCCTTGATATACACGAGCCACCGGCGAGATTTCGCTGGCAACCATCGACATCAGCATCACCGAAATCACAACCTAGTCCAACTTGAACACATATACTCATACACACGCACCACTTTCACAATGAAGTCGATTTCTCTTTTCATCGCCGCCGTCCTGGCCTCTCCCATCCTCTCCGCCCCCATCGGCCCCAAAGGCCCTTGCCCTGACGTGAGTCTTGTCTGCGAGCCTGCTCCTTCAGGCTCCATGTTTGCTGACACGTACTCGTGGTGTAGGAGAAAATTGATGGCATTCTAAACGGCAAGCTCGATCCCTCGGTTTGCTGCTCATACGGCATTTGCAAAGGCGACGTCGTCATCTCGGTCGGCGAGTGAAGTGTGCCCCGACATCCAGCGGCCCAACCCTCTCCCGGGAGCTAGGATCCGCAGAGGGATATACGCAACATATAAACTTTACGGCCTCGTTCCCGCGTGGGCAAGACGTTTTCAAGACGCGGATTTGTGGTCCGGTACTTGGCCTCTCTCTTGGATATTCTTTCAGCATTTAGCAGAGATTGATGCATTATCGAACTAGAGAGGAAAGGATGCGTGCAACGGGCACCCCTTCGTCTTGCCACAACGGAACATTTTTTCTTACTCGTACAACGAAATTGTACTCGAATCACTCGACCCCGAGATTGATCTGAAGGCATCATTTACGCGGCGTTTTTTTGGCGAGCGAGAACAGCCTTTCTTCCCTTTCCACAGATGTTTATTGTTGTTGGACCACACCACCACGCTGCTGCGCCCTGAACGAGCTGCGCAGTTTTTATGGCGAACCATGTACAATTAGCATCTAACTGGAGGGGAGGAGGAACCACCCGAACATGGTTCAACACGGCAGCAATCGACTCGACTGTGGCCACCAATAGCAATACAACATGTTGAACAAACTTGACCATTTTCCCGTGTTTTCTAGTGTCCAATGTAAGCTCTGTATCTCGCCAAGTTGGCTCAGCTCCGCTTTTGCAGATCCACCAACGAACCGTTCGCCCTCTGAAACTCTACATTGTCACGACTGTATTTTTCCTCGTATTACAGTGGCGCGTGGTTGTGGTCTGAGTGGTGCCATGGCGAATTGAAGTTTCTCAACAATGTTTGCAAGCCCTCTCTACACCTGCTCTCTGTACGACTTGTCGCTTCCCACCGGCCCCTTGCATTCGAAATCAAGTCGTTTGATTGGTTCCTGTCATCGAGAGTCGGAACGGGGATACGCACCATTTTTTCCGTCTCTTTTCTTTTTTTTTTTCACCTTTTCTCTTTTCTTCTTTTCAACTCTTCCGTCTCATTCTTTCTTGTGCGGAGAAGAGGGTGCACAAAAAACAAAAATAAGCACGGCTGGGCCCAAAACGAGCGCGGGGTCACATCTTGATCAACTGAAACAGCACAGACGGAAAATGGACAACCAAACAGAGCGTCTGTGCCCCAGTGGCAGAAGAACCCAAGTCTTCCAATTGCACGTGCCCACCCAAAAATATGGCTTAAATTGAGGGCCATTCTTTTTTTATTTGCTTCCCGGCGTGCACTTGGGCGTCTGGTTCAATTTATTCCATAGAGGGGCCAACATCGTCGCCATTTGTGGCGATTTCTTGTATGTGCATATGCCTTTTTTTTTCACCTTGTACGATGGCTGTAGATTCTGTCACTACATCATGCAGTGCAGTGACTCTTGGCCCCCAATTATGCTGCCTTACGTCTTGTCGTGTGCCCGGTCTGTCCCGGCTTGGGCCTTGTGTTTTTGCATGTATATCCTCGCAGCGGTACTACTTTCCAAGGTAGACTCGGCAATGACGCAAAAGATTAAAAAGGTAATACAGAAGATGGCTTGCGTTTGAGCTTTCGTCTCTGCGGAAATCACAATCGAGGGCTCTTGTCCTTTTCTCACTGTTGGGTGCCAATGGAGTAAGGCTCGGGGAGACGAGGCCAGGGTCCCCGAGAGACGAGGCCATAAAAATGGCCAGGGTCCACCCGACAAGCCATCTCTTGGGCTTGGTGATGGAGATCTCGGCCTTCTCTCGACATCCTCCCCCTCTGCTGTTACTTGTCGTCATGACTAGGGTCGCTATCAGTATTCCGGCCGTAAAGACATTGTATCATTTCACAGAATGCCCTATCCCTCTCATACTTGTCTCTCTGGCTCTTGTTCTGCATCATGCAGAATTGCAGCACCCATTGACCGCAAACCTGCAAAGCCAAGCTCATATCTTGGGACGCGGACAGCTGCCCGCCAGCAGGTGACGATGCCTCCTCTTCTCTCTTCTTCATGGCCGCTCCCGATCCCCTTCCAAGCCGAGTTGATTCCACCACTGCCAACTAACCCGGGACTCTTTGCCCGCGAATTCGAGAGCCGTCGCTCCGTGATTGGTGCGGCAGTCTGGTTCCCCCACACCCCCCCACACTCTCTTCCCTTTCCCACGGCCAGCTTGCGCCAACTTCCCCGAATTTAGAAGCAGCGTTCGTCTTTCCCCGCTGCTGGCTGCTGGCGTTCCCCACCATGTAGAACAAGACATGATTGAAGCTTGTTCAGATGACTTGTCGCGCTGCCCTCTTTTTTTTTCCCCTTCCCTCATTTGTCATTCGTGCGGATAAAACGAAATGGCTGTCATCGTGACTCGACGACAGTTGCCGCATATATAAAACACCCGTCTTGTCCAGTGGGCCGTTCTCAAACTCCCATTCATCTCGTCTTACATGGCGTCGACGTCAACCAACATTTCCCACCCACTATAACCCCGAAACTCATCTGCGCAAGATGAGTCCCTCTGCCAATGGCAATACCAATGGCACTACCAGCCTCAAGCCCAACATTGGCGTCTACACGAACCCCGAGCACCAGCTCTGGCTCGCCAAGGCCGGGCCCAGCGTCGAGAGCATCCAGGCCGGCGCCAACCTCAAGGAAGGCGAGGTCACCATTGCCATTCGCAGCACCGGCATCTGCGGGTACGTCTGAATCCCTGTCTCTCTCTCCCTCCCTCTCCGTATTTCCCCCCTTTTCCTTTCTCCAAGCCATCCTGACAAGAACTCCTTTGCCTGGCAGCTCCGACGTGCACTTTTGGCACGCCGGCTGCATCGGCCCCATGGTCGTCACCGGCGACCACATCCTCGGGCACGAGTCCGCTGGCGAGGTCATTGCCGCGCACCCGTCCGTCACCACGCTCTCCGTCGGCGACCGCGTGGCCATTGAGCCCAACATTGTCTGCCACGCCTGCGAGCCCTGCCTGACGGGCCGCTACAACGGCTGCGCGCGCGTCGCCTTCCTCTCCACGCCGCCCGTCGACGGCCTGCTCCGCCGCTACGTCACCCACCCGGCCGCCTGGTGCCACCCCATCGGCGACATGTCCTACGAGGACGGCGCCATGCTCGAGCCGCTCAGCGTGTCGCTCGCCGCCGTGCAGCGCGCCGCGCCGCGCCTCGGCGACCCGGTGCTCGTCTGCGGCGCCGGACCCATCGGCCTCATCACCCTGCTGTGCGTCGCGGCCGCCGGCGCCTGCCCGCTCGTCGTCACCGACATCTCCGAGAGCCGCCTGGCGTTTGCAAAGGAGATTTGCCCGCGCGTCACGACGCACAAGGTCGAGGCGGGGCTGTCGCCCGAAGACGCGAGCCGGCGCATCGTGGCCTCGTTGGGCGGCGTCGAGCCCGCGCTGACCATGGAGTGCACGGGCGTCGAGAGCAGCATCGCCGCCGCCATCTGGGCGACCAAGTTTGGCGGCAAGGTCTTCATCATT
>JAPFSE010000235.1:0-31563 GCA_030777785.1 Beauveria caledonica | reverse complement strand
CTCCTCCCCCTCCCGCTTCCTCGTCCACACACTACCCTCAATCATGGACCGCCTTATGCAATAGCGCGAGGCTGGACTGGGAAAAAAAAAGAAGGAAAGCATGAGCCTTGCATCGATTGATTGACGTGCGAGCGCGAAAAAAACGAGGCGGACAATTGGGACGAAACGGGTCAACGGCTGGAAGTTTGTTTTCGTCGTTCAAAATGCCCACCCTGTTGTCCAACATACACGTGTAGCTTACGTCGTCCGTCCTCTCTTTTCTCTCATCGCCTCTGTTCGAGACTCTTTGTGTTCTTTTCATTCACGTCACTTTTTCTCTCTCCTGTTCTTTCTGTTCCTCGGTTCTCGACCTCCACACACCCCCGTTTCGACACAATTGTGATTCCCACCCACCGTGGCTTCTTCGTATCGACGATGCTAGCCCCGGGTATCCTCTTTTTTTTTTTTGGTCCTTTATTTATTTTCCTATGCCCCTTGAACTCTCTTTTGGAAGATACCTAGCCAGCGGAACTAGTAGCCTTGCAGAGGGGGGGGCGCTGGGCGGACGGGCGTTTTTTTTTACTCTGATCCACTACTTTTAGGCGGCCATGCACAACTGCCTACGATGGACCCTCAAATTCCCCCATGTCTTTGTTGAAAGCCCCCCCGAAATGACGTCCATTTTTTCGAGATTGGCAAAGTTGATTGCTCAAATGCCTATTGCTATTCGTCGCTTGCTTGCTTCCCTGCCTCTTTACTCCCCTTCTCGCTTCCTCCCCCCCCCCGTAGACAAGCCCATGGTTGGCAAGTTGCCCCAGCCTAGTGAGTCACGTTGGAACGTCGAGGCAGCAATGCTGCTAACAAAAATGCCCCGTTTCTAACTGTACATTTGTGATTTTGTGCTTGCTGTCCTTTCCTATTTCCCTTTACCATTGTTGGCCAATTCGTATCAGTTCACTGTGGATTCTGTCCACCCCCAGACGCAATGATAGAGACCACACACCCCCCCTCCTCTTACAAGAGCGGCGCGGCCGAGGGAGTCCATTTCCAACGAGCCTGAGTCACCCATTCTTGATCTTGTGGCCCGGTACACTAGAGGGGCTCCTGTAGGCATTTCTGGATGCATTTGGGGCTTCCACCGTTCATTGGGTGCCTCCTTTGGTCTCGGTCCTTGTGACGCCTGGAGGATGGACTCGCCAGGGATTTGGTCCGGCTTTTGGGTGTTCGTATTGACGGAACTGTCATCTTTGCTTCTACACTTTTGTCACACCTTTTTCTATTCTTCTTCCGTAATCCCTGTTTGATCCCTCTTCTCTGTAAACTTGGAGTACTTATAGGTCGCCTTCGGCATCCTAAATCATGAGGCTTCCATTCCATCTCACCATTCACCATCTCGAATACAATTCATATTGACTCTCATTACTTCTTCATCTTGACTCTCATTGCTTCCTCATCTTGACTCTCGATTGAAGCACTTGAAGCTTAAAAGCCCGCCCCCCAAATATACAATCAACATGCCATCTTTGTCCCCTGCCTCTTCTGTACGAAGCTCTCACTCTGGCTACAGCACGCCAGGCTCGCCAAGCCCCGATCCTGCGAGCTCTAAAAGTGAGTGTCTGGATGCTAATTCGTGTCTTCTTTAGATGTTTGGGTTAACCAATCGCTCAGACATGAACAGACCGGTCACACATGTCGGCAATGGCCATTATACAGGCGGCGGGCAAGGCACGCCCTCGCCAGGATACGGGCCCAGCGGATCCCGTCGTCGCTAGAAATGCCTGCCTCCTCTATATTTTCCTACTATTTCTCACCTTGTTCTCACGGCTTTACGAGTTTGGACTACGAATCGAGCTTCTCATTTCTCTACTTTGTCGACATATATATATCTTGAGCGGGGCCGCAAGGCAACAAAACAGCTTTGCTTTTACTATAGAGGGACTGGATGCTGCCAGTAAAATAGACGGCGAAGATGAAGGGAAGAAATCATTGACATGGAACGTCGTTTGTATTCGAGTTTTGACAGAATTTCCTACAGTCGAATACAATTGAGCATTTCCACAACCAACCTGACAAGCTACGCAACAGTATACCCAGCGTCGCACAAGGCCGATGCAATCTGCAGCTTCGGCACGTCATCAAAGAGAAACCCGGTGATTTGTGTTACCCTCAAACGCCAGGTGTTCAGCCCATTGCCGTGCGCACCCCCCTCCCTCACTCCAAAGGGAACGTTCCCAGTGGCCCGATTCGCGATGCTGCGAGCGACCGCCATTGGCGATGAACCAGGCGGGAACTAAAAAAAGTGTTTGAGATATAATTAGGCCCCGCCCCTCTTTTTGTTTCACTCTCTCGCTCAAAGAATCCATGGCGCATCATTCTTCCTCAGGCATGCCTGGGCCTGGTCATAGGCAGGGCATCGTGAAGCTTGGAGCCCAACGCTACACGGATAAATTAGAGAGGGGTAGGCTTGCTGGCTTCCAAAAAGCAATCTCTCCATGGACAAGGATCGAGACCAAACTTGTCCCGCAGAGAGCCGATTCGTGCAACATGCGCTTCCGCGATCTTAAGCGTCAGCTAACGAGGGAGCTGCCGTGTTTGCATGTGGCTGCAGGCATGGCTGCATGGCATATGCACGTGTTCATCTAAATGGCCCTTCAACAGAAAACTACTTTCTTGCTTTTAAAATTTCATTTCGATTTTGTATTTGATTGCATTTGATTGTTTTGAACTGCATATGAGTGGAGGTTACCAAGGCGTTGTGTCTCATTCCGAAACCACCAATCTCAGCCTCTTGTATCTGCATCACACAAGGATATCAACGATTCCGACCTTGTAAATTCCCGAGCCAGTATCATCGCCTACGCGCCGCCCTCACGCTTTGCGTATTCATCTTCGATGGCTTCTTCGTATCGCTCCTCTGCTGAGCGGGGATCCTCGCGCAGCACACCATCCTTGACGAGGGCTTGGGGGTCCGGGCGATGCGAAATCTTGTCATTGAGCTTATCCTCGAGCATGTGCTTCTGAAGCTGTGTAACAAGAGGGGTCAGCACTACTGGTCAGTTTTTGCTCGGTCAAGCCCCGGTCTGCAACGACATGGCTCCATCCATGGCACACAGGCCGGCATGTACGAAAATGGCAGCCATGATGCCCGGCTGCGCGCTCACCCATCGATACGCGGGTACAAGATGGATGCCGCGGATAAACCGCCGACTTGGCCAGTCACGTAGTACTTACTTCTTTCTGTTGTGAGAGGAGGCCCGGTGCGGCGCTGGATGCGGGAAGAATGTTTTCTGGCAAATGAGAGATGACAGGTTAGTTCCTTCACTTTTCATGGCGTCGCAGTGATACAGATTGATGCAGTGACGACCGAAATTGAGGCAACGAGAATGACTGGCTACAAGAGTTGGCAACGTACTGTCGACTAATGCAGCGCGGTCGGGACGATGCATGAGGTGGTTCTCGAGCGAGTTCTTGCGTTCAATGGGCGAAATGGGCGCATCCTCGACAGGTTTGGCGGCGCTTTGGGTTTGCTCGTTGTCGGCCATCTTGACGATGAAGAGGGATGGCGAGAAAGGTTGTAAATTGCAAGGTGGCGATTGGTGGCGACGAGAGTTGTAAGTAAGCTTTTGTAGGTAGTCACAAGCTCTCAAGGCAACTTGGTGGGCGGCCGCCGAATCACAATAGAGCAGGCACTCGCAGCGTTCGTTTCGGGGCGCTACTACAAGAGCGGAGCGTTCGAGTTGTACTAGGTAGCCGTGGCGGTGTCTGGGCCTTTGTATCAAGGTTTCGCAGAGACGCAAGCAAGAAAAAAGATGAGAAAAAAGAGGTTGGACAGCGTTGAGGTGGAAAACGGTCTCGATACGATATGGGTGAAGCAAGATGTGCAGCACAAGAGGCGGGGGTGTTGATGGTATTTAATGGTCTATTTCAAGCAGCCCAGCAACAAGCTGGGTGCATGTGCATGGAGGCGGCACATCAAGGTCTGTTGAAGGTGCTGGCTGGCTGCGGACGTTAGTGGGTGGATAAGTGGATAGGCAAAAAGTACAAGTGGCGCAGAGGGTCGTCGCAGCTTCACGGCAGGGACCCTGCAGGTGTGAGAGGTACCTCTTGTCCAGTCTGGCTCGGCGAGCTACCAGCTACCCCACTTTGGCGATGATGGACGATGCGCTACCCCGCAACTGCTGCCAGCGGCGACGCAGTGGCATACCTACCTACCTACTGAGTCGTGGTTGAGTTGGCCTGCAACAGCTGACGTAGCGCTGTACTAAACTAGGTAAGTAGCAAGGTTGAAGGCACAGCAACAAAATTGTATAGTAGGCAAATTGCTTTGCTTCTGTTGGTGTCGTGGGATGCAAATCTCCTATTCCGTGCAAAAAGATATATCTGCAGCCGGATATAACTGCTCCATACGGAGTATTACAGAGTACTGAAACATGGTCATACTGGTACACCGTGGAGCTGTATTGCGTGGCGGGATTAATGGGCAGCTGCCGGCGAGACTACATCAACACCAACCATTGCGATAGCACCAAAGGGTTCAATATAGCCTGAAGCAATTCGAAAGAAAAGTGCAGGAAACCCCTGCCAGCCGCCGTTGCGCTCTGCAGGCTTGAGGACTAAGTGTTTGCCCACCTTCGGAGTAGACAAGACAGCTTCAGCCACAGTGCAAAGCTGAGCCACAGTGGCTAACACTTGCTGTTTGTCACTGGGCTACTATCCGAAAATACACATTGCCTGGAAACCCTTCCGCCACGATATTTGGCAAAATTTGGATTCCAGACTGAAAGTTCCATTACCATGACGTAGACATGCGTGCTCCAGCCTTTGTTGCGTAAGCTCTGTCCAGTTCGCGCCACTTGCGTGGCATTGAGGCGGTGCGTCGCGCTGTGGCGGAAAAAGGTCGGCCGCTGCGGTAGTGCCAGTCTTTCGTCACTGGCCTGGTCTAGTCTGGTCTCGCCAGGCACCCGATTTCCGCCCGCCTCCTCCAAGCCCACCAATCTGCATTACCATCTTAAGCATCCTGCCTGATTCACTCATTCTTCCTTTTCTGCGTGTAACGTTCTGCTCTTTCTTTGAATGCGCCCATCATCAGCTCATTCTTGCATGGTGGCCGTCTAGCAGCATCCACCCCGGCTCCCTCTCTTCCCCCCTTCTTCCCTCAGTCTCACCTCGCCCATAATGGTAGGATCCAGCCCTCCCGCCGGCGCATGCACTCCCCCGTGCCCTCCGAAGCCTCACTAATCCTAAACCCGGCTCGTAGGGTATCTCACGGCGTCCCAAGGACAAGTCTGCCCGCAATGCTCAGCAAGCAGCGGCCGGCGGCGGCAGTGCCAAACCGAAAAAGGCCACCTTCGACACCACCAAGAAGAAGGAGATTGGTGTTTCCGACCTGACTCTGCTCAGCAAGGTGTCCAACGAAGCCATCAATGACAACCTTAAGAAGCGATTCGAAGGTGCCGAAATTTATACATACATTGGCCATGTCTTGGTCTCGGTCAATCCCTTCCGCGACCTGGGCATCTACACCGATCAGGTCCTCGACAGCTACCGCGGCAAGAACCGTTTAGAGATGCCACCTCACGTCTTTGCCATTGCCGAATCCGCTTACTACAACATGAAAGCCTACCACGAGAACCAGTGTGTCATAATTTCTGGCGAATCGGGTGCGGGAAAGACCGAGGCCGCCAAGCGCATCATGCAGTACATTGCCAACGTCTCTGGTGGCCAGTCGGGCGATATTCAGAAAATTAAGGACATGGTGCTGGCTACCAATCCTTTGCTGGAATCATTCGGCAACGCCAAGACGCTGCGAAACAACAACTCCTCACGATTCGGCAAGTACCTCCAAATCTATTTCAACTCCACTGGTGAGCCCGTCGGTGCCGACATTACCAACTATCTCCTCGAAAAATCTCGAGTTGTCGGCCAGATTTCCAACGAACGAAACTTTCACATCTTTTACCAATTCACCAAGGGCGCTTCTCGTCAGTATCAAGAGCTCTACGGTATACAAAAACCGGAGACCTACCTCTACACCAGCCGCTCAAAATGTTTCGACGTTGAGGGTATTGACGATCTCGCCGAATTTCAAGACACCCTCAATGCCATGAAGGTTATTGGCCTTTCACAAGCAGAGCAGGATGAGGTCTTTCGCGTACTCGCTACCATTCTATGGGTAGGCAACATTCAGTTTCAAGAGGATCAGAGTGGCTACGCAGAGGTGCGCGACAGCTCCGTCGTTGACTTTGCCGCCTATCTACTCGAAACCACTCCAGAGCAGCTGATTAAGGGCATCACCATCCGGATTCTCACCCCTCGCAACGGCGAAGTAATTGAATCTCCTGCCAACCCTGCACAGGCAACCGCCACTCGTGACGGCTTGGCCATGGCCCTGTACTACAACCTCTTTGACTGGATTGTCGCCCGCATCAACAAGTCGCTCAAGTCTCAGCAAGCCACCGCCAACGCTGTCGGTATTTTGGATATCTACGGTTTCGAAATCTTTGAGAAGAATAGCTTTGAGCAGCTCTGCATCAACTACGTCAACGAGAAGCTTCAGCAAATCTTCATCCAGCTTACCCTGAAGACCGAGCAAGAGGAATATGCTCGTGAGAAGATTCAGTGGACTCCTATTCAATATTTTGATAACAAGGTCGTGTGCGATTTGATTGAGCAGGTCCGCCCGCCCGGCATCTTCTCCGCAATGAAAGATGCCACCAAGACCGCGCACGCCGATCCTGCTGCCTGCGACCGCACCTTCATGACCAGCATTAACGGCATGTCGCACGCTCATTTGACACCTCGTCAGGGAAATTTCATCATCAAGCACTATGCTGGTGACGTTGCCTACACTGTTGATGGCATCACGGATAAGAACAAGGACCAACTTCTCAAGGGTCTGCTGAATCTGTTTCAAAAGAGTGGTAACAAATTCATTCACTCGCTCTTCCCTCAGCAAGTGGACCAGGATAACCGCAAACAACCTCCATCTGCCGGTGACCGAATTCGCTCTTCTGCCAACGCGCTGGTTGACACCTTGATGAAGTGCCAGCCTTCATACATTCGAACAATCAAGCCCAACGAGAACAAGTCACCCACCGAATACAACAGCCCCAACGTCCTGCATCAAATCAAATATCTTGGTCTGCAAGAAAACGTCCGCATTCGCCGTGCTGGCTTTGCCTACCGTCAATCTTTTGACAAATTTGTCGATCGTTTCTTCCTGCTGTCACCAGCCACGTCCTACGCCGGCGAATACACTTGGCAAGGATCGTACGAGGACGCTGTCAAGCAAATTCTCAAGGATACGAGCATTCCCAAAGAAGAATGGCAAATGGGTGTTACCAAAGCCTTCATCAAAGCGCCCGAGACGCTGTTTGCTTTGGAGCACATGAGAGACAGATACTGGCACAACATGGCCACTCGTATCCAAAGAATGTGGAGAGCGTACCTTGCTTACCGTGCTGAGAGTGCCACTCGCATTCAGCGGGTATGGCGCAAGAAGAGGACTGGTGCGGAATACTTGCAGCTGCGTGATCACGGCCACCGCGTCCTCCAGGGTCGTAAGGAGCGTCGCAGGATGAGTATCCTCGGCTCGCGCCGCTTCCTGGGAGACTATCTGGGTATCAACGCTTCGATTGGTTTTGGTGCTCAGGTCCGGCACGCTGCTAACCTGGGGCCGAATGAGCGAGCAGTCTTTTCTTGCCGTGCTGAGATTCTGGAGGCCAAGTTTGGTCGCTCCAGTAAACCCAGCCCCCGACTCATCGTCGTCACTAACAGCAAATTTTACGTCATTGCCCAAACGCTTGCTGGTGGACAGCCCCAGATTGTGGTAGAAAAGGCCATTCCTCTCGGCGCCATCAAGTTTATTGGAGCTTCGACTGCTCAGGATGACTGGTTCTCGCTGGGTATTGGCTCTCCCCAAGAGCCCGACCCTCTGATGAACTGCATCTTGAAGACTGAGCTGTTCACTCAGATGCAGCGAGTCATGCCCGGTGGATTCAGCCTCAAAATCGGAGACACCATCGAATACGCCAAGAAGCCCAACAAGATGCAACAAGTTAAGGTGCTGAAAGACTCCCAGCAGCGCGCAGACTTTTACAAAAGTGGCGCCATTCATACCACGGGCGGAGGACCCCCCAACTCTACATCACGGCCTACGCCGAAGGGCAAGCCAGTGCCTCCTCGCCCAATCACTCGTGGCAAGCTGATCCGGCCTGGTGGTCCTAGTGGGCGCCCTTCCAGGTTGCAGGCCAACAGAAAGGCCCAACCTCTCCCTTCAGCGGGCAGACGTACTGTTCCCCAGCCGCCCTCTGTCATCTCCGCTGCCTCTACTCCAGCTGCCGCCGCCGTGCCAACGCCTGTTGTTCGACAGCCCGCCACCCAACCCGCTGTCCGGAAGGTCCTTCCAAGCCATACAAGAAACAGCTCCGGGTCTGGAAGAGCCCCGCCTCCTCCACCACCTGCCGCGCCACCGGCAAAGCCCAAGATCATGGCCAAAGTCCTGTACGACTTTGCCGGCAGCAGAGACAATGAGCTTACCGTTACTGCTGGTGAACTGATCGAGATTGTCCAAAAGGAAAACAATGGCAAGTTTCATACTTGCACTAGCTCATGTGACATGGCAAGACTAACAGTTTATAGGATGGTGGTTAGGAAAGAACTCTAATAGCCAGGCTTGGGTCCCCGCCGCTTACGTAGAGGAGCAGGCCTCTGCGCCGCCGCCCCCTCCAGTGAAGGCAAAACCCGCGCCGCCTGCACCGCCCGCGAAGCGACCGGCTGCCGCTCGCAAGCTGGATGTTCAGCGCGACTCGGGCATGAGTCTCAACGGCGCAAGCGGATCCGACACGAGCCGTAGCAATACCCCGACCCCGAGTCTCGGTGGTAGTTTGGCGGATGCCCTGTTGGCGAGGAAGAATGCCATGCAAAAGCGAGAGCAAGCAGATGACTGGTAAAGAGACATTAGTACGGAGAGGGTCTCTTGTTTTTCTGTCCTGCCATGTCTTGATGATTTACTTGTGTGCTTGCTCTTTGACTGGATACAGGACGTTTTTTGTGTATGTAGGTAGTAAGGGGAATCTTGTTTTTTTTGTACGCTGGTATCGGAAAATGAGAGAAGATTGATAGATGAATGTCAAAGACAAAAAGCGAATGGCTTGTTTCGATTTGATGCGTTGGACACGTCGTGACGCATTGAGGGAAAAGTGCTGTATGCTCAAGATGGATCTCGAAGCATCAAGATGCAGTCACCTCTTATCACCAGCCTGTGATTTCAAATACAAGACGTGGAGATTTAGTTGATGCATGCATTGCTGGACTTTTGATGTATTGATGTCTATATATAATGCCCAGATCTATATGCATTCATTGAGGTCCCGAACACCAATCGCTGATTTTTGCAACGCCTCTATACGCCTGACTTTTGTACATGTTTTCAACGCTGTTTTCCGTATGACCGACTGTATTATACACTACTTACTCGTCATTATCCGCTTTTTGCGCGCGTCTCCGCCGTAGCAGCTCGCCCAGTGGCACGTCCTCGTCCTCGTCAATATGCTTCACCGTGTAGTCGTAGTCGGTCTCGTCTTCGTCGACGCCAAAGTCGGCCAGCTTCTCGCCGTCGCCGTCGGCCCACTCGTCGCTCTCGTAGTTTGAGTGCGCGTCCGCCTCTTCGTCGTCGTCATGTTCCAGAACGGTGCCGCCAAGACCCTGCGCCTCCTCCAGCTCGGCGAGGAGCGCCTTGCGCCGGCGCCGCAGATCCCTCTCCTGCCGCTCCTGGAACGTCCTCTTGCGCTCCTCGGGGCTCTGCTCCAGCGCGCGCAGCTCGCTCGCGTAGTCGCGCTTGGTGCCGCCGGCGGTATTTTGGCGCGCCGCGCGGCGAATCTTTTCGGGGTCCGGCGGTGGCCACATGCCTTCTTTGCGGTTGAAGCCGTTTTCCTCCCACGTCCATCCCGTGGCGGTGCTGCTGCTGCTGCTGCTGCTACTGTCTTTACCGGGCGGCGGCGGCGCTACACGCGGGTTTCCGGCGAGCGGAAAGAGCCAGAGGAAAAAGAGACGCGTGCCCATGGCCTGCGCCATGTTGGCAAAGAAGCCGACATCGTAAGGAAACTCGACCTTTTCGAAGCGAATGGCCTCGCCGTCGGGGCCGACAATGTCCCACCAGTCGCGGCCGCCGCGCGCGGCGACGGCCTCGTGCCGCTGCTGCTCCCACGTCTCAATCATGGTCTGGTTGAGGAGCCAGCCGCGGAGCGTGGTGACGAGCATGACCAGGAGCGCGAGCGACGTGGGCATGTGCACCAGAGCTACGAGCGACAGCGAAACGAGCTGGCCGACGCTCGGCCCCAGGTACGACGGCAGGAAGCGGTCGTCCCAGAGGCGGGCGAAGCGGCGCAGCAGCAGGTAGCCGAGCATGAGCAGCGCGGCGTTGGCGTAGACGAGGAAGCGGAGAAAGTGCGGAAACGTCGTCATGGACACGCAGTTGCCCGTCCAGGGGCAGTGGTGGTCCATCTTGGGGATGCAGCGCCGGCAGTGGCGGCAGTGGTGCGCGCGCGGCGGCTTGGGCGCCGCGCACTTGTTGCACCACCGCCGGCCCTTGGCCTCGACGGCGCGCAGGGGCTCGCTCTCGGGGAGGGGCGCAGGAGGAAACGTGTAGCGGCCGGCGTCGACGGCGCAGGTCCGCGCATAGGTGAGCCACAGCGCGAGCAGCAGCCCGTTGAAGAGCGCCGACTCGCCCCGCGAGAGGGGCCCCGGCTCGAGGAAGTCGTCGGCGAAGATGTACTGCGAGTAGTAGCCCAGGAAGCTGATGAGAAGGCACACGCCCGGAATGGCCGCCCGCTGCACGATGCCGGCATCCGCGATACCGGCCATGGCGGATTATAAAAGTGCAATGCGTGCCCGGGGTGGGAGGGTTGGAGATTGTTGTTTGGGGGTTGTAAAGAGGGCGATGGAAGTGCCCAACGGAATGGGAAGAGCTTCAGGGAGCTCTCCACTAACAAACTGGGTACCTACAACCCACTGTAGGTAGTTAGCAGGCGGCTCGGCCGGCAGTGACGCGGCGCGATTACATAACCCCTGAACTGGCATCTCAAACTCAACACCATTTCCATCAAAGATCTCAGCAGCGCGGTGCGCAATTTTCAATTAGATGGGACGGTTTCATTCTTTTTACAACTTCTAAAATCCATCGCGTCATGACCTATTCGTTGTCCCAATAGCGACACTCGCGAAGCCTCCTCGCCAACCCACCATGGAGGCGTTTTCTTTTGCACACGTCGCACCCTTGAGGTTGGAGAAATAAAAAAAAAACATGTACATACTCCAAGTTTGCAAAACTAACAGGCTTACAAAACAGTACATGTATATCTCTATGGTACTTTTCTCGAGCTTGGGACAATCACTCGTTGCGTAGTAAGATTCTTCTTTTCCTGCGCAGTTCACCGAGTGCCATTTGCTAAAACCTTGTTCGCGTGTCTTGCAGGTCGACCTCATTTATCTGCTCTTTTACTTTTGCTCTTGGCGTCTGCATGCTGCCATATCGTCGCCCATCTCATCAAGACACGGCCCTCGGTAGACGCCTTGTTCAGTGCCCGCCGAAGCCGCCGGCGCACGTCGGCATCAGTCCTTTATGAGGATGACGACGAGTCCTCGCGCAACGGCGTGGAAGAGGCGCGCCCAAACCGCCCCGGCAGATGGAGCCTAGTCGTGCTGGTTTGCGCTATTGCGACGCGCATTGAGCTCTTCCTCTTTGTCCAGACGCAGCAGCAGTGCAGCTCCTTTGGGTTCGAGGTAAACGGCCGCAGCCCGCGCCCGAATGCGTCAACGCGTTAATCAGTCGCTAACCGGTGTGGTGGTGGCATAGTATTGGCTCTGGCCCGCACTTGTCGTCTACCAATACATCTCTTCTCGAGACTCGCTGCAAGATGCCCAATATGGCGATTCTGAAGACCCTTGGCACAGCGAGGTTCATGATTGGGTGGCGTGGATCAACAGTGATAGGATGCGCCATCTCAGCCACTTCATCGTCTCCTTCTCGTTTGCTGCGGCAGCGAGCATCGCAGCGAATCAGTTTGCGCCATCGTCCTACATGTGTATACCTCTAATCGACAGCCCTTCCTTGGTTTCATACTCGCAGGCTGGAATGCTTCTGCTAGACATTGCCATTGCTATACTGTCATGGCAGAAGCTCGTGTGGGGAAAACACATGGGAGAGCGCATACACAGCATCTCGAAAGTCCTCGCACTAGTCGCTTTTTCCATGTTCACCTTTGATACACTTCGGTCTTTCTGGGTATCTACGCAGGACTCCAGCGGCGATGTTCCTTTTCTGTATAACCGCGACATCGTAATTGACGGCATAGTGCTGTCGGTCCTCGTTGTTTCGGCTTCCCTGTGGATCTACGATACAAACCTCACTGGGCCAGTCGGGATCTCAACGGCCATTGCGGGTATCTGGCAGGCAACCGTGAATACGAGTCGCTACGGTGAATGGGATTACCTTTTCCGGGCTCCCGTGCTGCTCCCGCTGTATGTTGTCACCACAACCACGATAGCATTTACATACGTGCAGCGTCTGAGGACTGTTGTGCACCTCCCGCGCGGATTGTTCAATTGGGTCGTCTTCCTGGTCGCTTCCGTAGCTACTCTGCACGCTTTGTTGAGCCGCGTGCCTGTGTATGAGAACCGTCATCCCATCAACCAGCTACTATACGACAGCGAGATCGACCACAGACATTGGCTAGTCAAGGCCTCCACTAGTAGCACCTCCAGTACTGCCATCAGAATCTACGAAGACCGTCATGGGGGCCGCAAGGCGCCTCCGCAGTACAAGGAGTGGTATGCGCAACTTCGCCGCACCAAGATCAGAGACAATTTCCCACAAATCGACGAAGACCTCGAGCCCTTCTGGCACCTAACCCCAAAGCAGCTACGCGAGGCTGTACAGGAGGCCACCCGGCTCCCCGGTGTCGCAACAATCGTCATCAAGAATGGCGAGGCTTCAATTGGGCGCAATGATGAGGGCGACGCTGGTACGCAAGTCCTCACACGACTCGTACAAATGGCCAACAACTTTTCATCAAGCCTCCCCGATATGACACTTCCCATCAACGTGGCCCGGTCGCCTCGTATCTTGCCAAAGTGGGAGTCGAGGTGGTCATATAACCGCGCGTCAGAGGATCCCGCCACTGCTGATGTCATCCCGGGGAGATCTGTCCGCCAAGCCGAGATATCAGCTGCGCACGAGACACATGGCGAGCAGCAGGGGGTTATCGAAGATAGGGGACATGTAAGATCGGAAAATAAGAATGCCATGACGGCGGGCGAATTTCGCGCCATGCTTCGACAAGCCTGTCCGCCGAATTCCGCCTCCCGCGCGAATCCCTACTGGAACACGGCCGGGTTTTGCAGACGCTGCGCCGGGGGTCACTCGAGCATGCAGCTCATGTCAGATTGGTACAAGTCGCTAGATTCGGTCTGCTCGCAGCCCGACCTCAGAAACCTACACGGATTCTACATGTCGGCTCCTGACGCGAGACCAGTGCAAAAGCTGTTACCCCTCTTCAGCCTCTACAAGACGGCGCACTTTGCAGACGTGCTGCTGCCGCTATGGCCCGAAGAGGCAGCTCCAGCTGAGGCGGGGGAAGTTGAGGATGTCCCAGATAGGCCGTTTCTGGACCGATCTGACAATGTATCCTGGTCGGGCTCCATCGGCCAGAATATCATTACACCAGAGTACCTGCGCGGCCATCACAAACTGCGCTTGCTAGGCCAGCTGAACAGGCCGCGCCCAACAGACAAGACGACGCTGATCAAGCCCATCATGGTTGACAAGGTGCGACAGTGGCTGTACGCCAAGCGTTGGACCGCGGCGGTGAATAGTAAACTGCCGCTTGACGTCGGCATCTCAGACTACACGGCATGCACAGGCCACAACTGTGACACGTTGAAGCAGCTGTTTGGCGAGGACTTTCACCGCCAGGTTGCAGGCGACGACAGTAGTAAAATCGTGCTGCTCTTGGACAATGACGACGGCCCTGCGCCGGGCACGCTGCGCGCGCTGCGCACCGAGCGAATGCCCATTATTTCTACCATCTTCAAGACGTGGTATACCTCACGTCTCAGACCCTGGGTGCACTTTGCGCCGCTCGATGTGCGGTACCAGGCGCTCCACACGACGCTCTCGTACTTTACCGTGCTCGAGGACCGCAGGAGCAGCGGCGTCATGGATTCCAGGGGCATAGCACAGCAGGGCAAGTCTTGGGTCAAGGAGGCTCTCCGGGAGCGCGACCAGGAACTCTACCTCTCTCGTCTGCTCATGGAATGGGCGAGATTGATCGACGATAGGCGCGATGAGCTTGGTGTAAGCACTGCGGCCGCTCCGGTAAAGCATGGTTAGATAAATTCATGCAACCAAGAGAAGAAACAAGGATTAAAGGGTCTCGGATAATAGAAATTTGACACCAGAGCGCCTCTCCTGAAGCGCCCGCCGCAAAGCTCTGTGCGTTTTGTGCCCAGGGAAGCGAGGGCCGTGATCCAGGCAAGCCTGGTATATTTTTAGAATTGTCGCAACAGTATCATGCGAGCCCTGACTGCAGCCGCCTCCACGCCTAGGTAGGAACGCAAAAGCAACGCGACAAGTACTGTAAGTTGGGAGGATGAAAGAGACTCGGGGGTAAGGATAAAACGTCTGCGAAGAGGAAACAACATGGTGGAGTCGCAAAGTTTCCAGTAATGCTAGCATTTGCGAGGCAGCTGAAGTCTCAAGGCGGCAAGTGGCTTGTGTGGTGTGCACACAACCCTACGAGGGGTCATTGACGGCGATTGCCAAGCAGGGTGCAATGGGTGCGCGGAAGGCTTCCATTTCCCTCATGCCCACTGCTGTGATGTTCCATGAAGGCTTCTTCCACAGCCAGGGAATGGTGGGGGGACGGGAGCGCCACGTGGGTACGACGATAGCTATCCCTGCCATGAGCTAGCTAATAAACGCAAGCCGCATGCTGCATTAGGATTCTGTTCCGTAATTAGCACAAAAGTCGGCTGTAGCTGAAGGCGCGGCACTCATAGGTCGTGAGCGCCAGGCGGGTAGAGGGCGGGCGGTGTGCGAGAGAATTAAAGGTACGTCTGTGTGGCCTGCCAGCTAGCCATTCGAGAAAGGAATGAGGTATTAGCCAATGATCTAGGGTTGAGCACAACGAAGAGGATTGGACGCCTTGTGTGGAGTGGCGTTGATGCCCAAGTCAGGGCCTGCGGGCTTTACATCATCTTACCAAGCTGGATCAGCAAACACGGTAGGTCGCCAGCCGAGACTGAACCATGTGGACATTGAACGGACTGGATGAACGAACTGGGTGTCAACCGAATCAAGTACACGACAGCGTGCGACAAACTGGCAAGGCACGGCGATTTACGAATAGTGTTGGCGAATGGCTCCCTCATCTCATGTCATGAGACGTAAGTAGGTCTGGTAATGAGTTGGTAGGGTTAACTGCGAGGATGATCTGCTCAACGCGGACATGAGTTGATGTGAGAGCGATAGACTACAGTCGAGCTGCAGGTCGCAACAAAGACAAGCGCTTGCTTGTTGGACACAACGTGATAGTCTGAGCGCTCCTGAGTCTGGTTTTGGTGGGCAGCGTCAGACGAAACGACCCAGTCTGGCGACCTGGCGTAACACAGCTCCTTCTCAGGAAGCGACCGCACTAGGGCGAAATCCGGCTTGCTTCCCATGGTCCACCACAGCACAACGCGGTGCTAGCCTCTGGGTGAAACACACCACGCGTCAACCTGGTGCTTCTTGGTTCAAGCCACGGCGTGGATTAAGGAAGGTTGTTAAGACGGGGAGGCGGGAGGATAATCTCGGCCGGGTATTAGCCAGGCTTGTTCAGTAATTTGATAGGTGGAAGAATAATGGGTCGACGCGTCCAGTTCACAAGTGACGATTAATCGGAAAGAAAGTCTCGGCGAGGTAAACGAGATTCACTGATGAGATGGCCAGTGGCGTTGGGAACCAGGGTCAAAACTCAGGGGTGGAGGTCGGTCAGTGAAGCCCGAGCTGCGGATGGAAGCCAGACTTGCTTAGAAGAGTGCGGCCATAGCCTCGGGCCAACTCACTTGTGTCATCGTTGAGTGTACTGCCGTGTAGCGGTCGGTATTTTCTGCAGGGCACAAGCACGCGCATGCACAACCGTGGTTACAGATACTTGGCTGTTGCAGGGTGTCATCGGGGTCAAGATGCATCATAAGATGATGCGCTCAGGGCATGATTGGCTGGCCAGGGGTGCGGAAGACTTGCCCGTGACGATCCTTGTCAAGTTGTCACAGAGTCGGTCGAGCTAGGATTGCAAAGCCTGTTGGTGGTTTCTTTTCATCGCCTTGTGGCTGCCAGGGGCGGAGTTGGCTCGTCCTACAATCCCACAATGCACCACGGTGGCGGAGTAAGTTAGCAGAGTTATAATTTATTGATAGCCACCATGTAATCCGTAATAGAAGTGGTAAAAAGAGAAGATGCGTGGAGCAAAGGCCCTCGCACTTTACTCATACAGTAGCACCGAAGAGCCTCGGTCAAAAGGCTGGTGGGCGAATGCGCAAACGGGGTAGCATCCGAAGATGGGCGATAGCCGTAAGCTATTGGCGGGGTACAGTTGTCATGATTAGCGGTTCGATGGCTAATGCCAATGCCCTTTGCCCACAGCTGGACGAGCCCGTGGTTTCATCGGTAAAGGCCGATGCCTGAATTTTGCCACGGTGGGCAGGTTATTGCTGGTACATTGCCAACGAACAAACACCACGGTGTCGAAATGGACCCAAAACACCAAGGTTGCGCCTGGCTGTTACACTGACGACAGGGCCGTCGGAAAATTTGAGATTACGTGCGTGTGTATACCCTATACTCGTTCGCCGGTTCGCTCGTGAGCTTCAGGAGCAAGGTAGAACGGCCGTCGGTGTGCATTCGGATATAGCGTAGATATATGTGCACCTGTAGGTATCTCGAGAAGTAGTTAGTACAGAATATCCAATCTAGGGCAAGCAGGGAGGCTGTCGCCGACATACTGGTACAAATACCAGTAGCTCGTAATTGGATGAAAGCGTTGAATGGGGCCGCAAACTTTTAATGTGAGACACGTAGTGTCAAATTAGGAAGGAAGGGTTCTTGGGACTGCTCGTCCCCTATGATTCGTAATCACAGTCAAACAACAGCTGCAGCCTCGTATCAACTTTTCCACAAGAGCAACACTGCGACGAATGACACTGCCCCGCGTCAAAGAGCATCATGAAATCAATTTTGGCCATGACTTGTGGCCCATGCGACTCCCGCACCAGCACAGGCGATTCGGCGGCACCCAGAGGATCCATGCACGGGTTATCATACTCCATTCTCAAGCCCGCATATTGCTCCGATGGGGCTGCCGCGATGCTCGAGATCTACGGCGGCGTACCAGTAGCTGGCCGGGCCTGCAACCAGCTGCCTTGTTGTCAAAATGAGCGGCAGCAGCCATCATGCAGGAATCGCCGCACCGCGCATCTTCAGACATTGGCAGCCCCAGGCTTCTTTTTCCTGCACGGCACCCCGCTAGTCTCACCTACAACCTAGTCATTCCCCTAGCCTAAGTTAGCCTTCTCGCCTTCCAAAACAACGCATGCCACGCCAGAAGCACGAGCTAGGGCGAGCTAAATAGAAGCCGCCTCCGGCTTTGCCTGCCACGGACGGTCTGCCACTTGGCACGAGCTATAACGGTGCAGGAAAAGCGCCGAGTGCTTTTGCGAACCCGCTTGGTATTGGAGCATGCTAATGGCGGAGTAGGATTTGGCTATCGACAAGGACGTGATGCTCTGCTACCTGATACGCACAACTGTACTCCGTACTGGTAGTACGGAGTGTCCGTCCGTAACCACAACGTGTCGCTGAAGGAGCGGGAGGGGTGTGCCCCGATGGACTCTACTAGCCACGCCTCCTCCCGCGCCGCTTGAACCACATGGGCATGGGGCCATGGGCCGACCATCCATTCCGCCGGCAGTGAGGGTCTACCGGAGCCCCGTCACTGAGCCGGCTGGCTGGTCATGATCACGTCGATTTGCTGACTGACTGACTGATGAGATGGGGAGGACACAGGCCACAAGCATCAAGCACGGGCTTCAAGTTGAATCCTATCTCTACTGCTTTCAGGCCTGACTTTCAATAACGGAACAGAAAAAAGAAAAGCACCATCAGCCGCGAAAGGCCCCTGCGGGCGCGGAGAGAAGAGAGCGCCCGCTAACAAACATGGCAGCCCTGTCTGTCTGTCCTTGCTCGGCCTGGGCTGGATCCAAAACACCTGAGGAAAAGCCAACCCACACAACCACCCCAACCGACCCCAAGTCGTAGCCGTTTTCCCTAGATTCCCGACCAAAGCCGTTTCCTTGGGGGTGGTTGCGCCAAGCACGCCTATGGCTGGCCACGGACCACTGACGACGTCGACAAGAAGGAGGGCAAGGAGCTGAATCATGAGCGAACCTGTACAGTGTACACCCAATCACTGACAACAACGTATACTAGCTATTGCGACCGCCACGTACGCCGACACAAGTATGTCATCCCAGATTGCGCGTGGCCACCATTCCCCCTCCCAAGCCAGGGCGCTTCGACGAGTAACCTTCTCCGGCGTTGATTGCAGGAACCGGGCTAACGTCGCCCTGGTAGTAGTGGACATGCGGTCATACCAGTACACCCATACACACCCCCATCCCAACACAGAGCGACTGCTTCCTTCGGTCGGAAAGGCAAGGCAGGGTGGTTGTACGTGGGGACCTTCACCAAAGGATAGAGGTATTACCTACCGGATATGTGGTGTATTACTCCGTACAGCCAGGCCGCCCGACCCCATCAGGGAGCTCCCCATTTTCAGGTGTATCCCGTCCGTGGTCATGGCCTCCCGAGGTCTGTCCCTGTGCCGTTGCTGGCGAGTCCCGTCCGGCCCTTGCAAGGTGGTCTCGTGGCTAGCTAGCTAGCTCGGCGTCGTTGTTGCTGACCTGAACGTTGCCTTGTTAGACGAATAGGCTTTGCATATTCGAGTCTGATGGAAGCTTTGTCAATGCAAACAAATCGCCAACACAAGCATACATGCCGGCCGCTGTCGCACACAAACACTAGCACTTGTGTGCGTGCACTTGCTTCACTGCTCGGATATCGCTTCTCGGTTCCCTGCTGCTGCTTTCCACAACCCTCGCCCCATTCGGCCACCTCACACTGGTACTCCTCTCGCCGTCTGGCCTAGAGCTTCTTCTCAAACAAGACCAGGAGCCGCTCCACCAGGCAGTTTGCCCAAAGAAGTAATGCTCTCGGCGGACAACACATTTGTCCTCCTCTCCTCGTCTTCCCCTCTCACCTGGACCGCTCCTTCATCTCTGTCGTTTTGTTTGCTTTCGAGCCCATCCGCCGAGGGCTGAGCGCTCACCTCGTTACTGTCAGACACCGTCCTGTACACATCCGATCACGGCTATAGCAAATCACTTGGAATAGGGCCCGGTCCTGTGCCAGGACGAGAATCTATACTTGCAGCCCCCTTCTCAGGGCTTTGCCCCATAGATCGGACTCCTTGACAAACGTGTTTTCCCCTTCGCGCCCCATTCTGCCCCAGTCGCTTGTCGTTCCTGCCACCATTGCCGCCAAACAGTTGGCATTTCGTTAGCATTTGGTGGATGCTGGTGGGGTTTCGGGCATTACCATCCACCTCGGAAGCGCGCCACTCGAGAAAGAAAGGTTGCTATACTTTTCGGTCCTATTGTCGTCCTTGTCTGTTTACCAGAATCCGGATTCTACTCTCGTGCGCGGACCCGATAGCGACAGTTCTACCCCTTGTTGCAACGAACGGTCGGGGGTCGATCTTTCAACATCTCGTCGGCCATCACCAACTCTTCTATACTCTCAAAACGCCTACTTCGCTACTTGAACTGGTCACTTTATGACTGGAGAACAGTGTTGCCCATCTAAAAGTCCTGAAATCTGGTTTTGAAAACCACAAACATTCTCGTACAGGTCATTACTTTTCCAATCATGGGGGGCCGCTGACGCCGCGCGATTTGTGTTGCTACTCGACGCTATGCAATCGATTCAGAATATATCTGAATCCTCGAGTGAGAATTCTGCTGCCAAACAGTCAGGAATAAATGCCATGGAGCCTCGAACTACGGAGCCATATTCCCAAACGCGTGCGGCCATTGACCCTGGGTCTTCCATTTCGCCTACATCACATCCTGCAATGCTATCGCATCACGACGAAGCAACACCTCGGTACCATCACCGGCCCTCGACACCTGCTGCAGGCTCCGTACATCTATTGCATTACGCGACTTCTGCCACATCACTCCGAAACGATACCGCTTCTCCCATCTCAACACAGGCCACCGCGGCCACCTTGGTTTCTTCCGAGACCAACACAACATCGTACAGTGCCGACACCTCCCCCAGCCTGCATCAGTCTATTTTCTCTATTAAAGATGGAACCGACGTCTCTAACAACCGGCGCGCCAGTAGGAGACGTACCGGTCCTCTTTCCCAACAATCTAGAGAGCGGGCTGCATTGATCAGGAAGCTTGGTGCCTGTCGCGATTGCCGCCGTAGGAGAGTTGCCGTAAGTAAATTCGGGGAAGGATCATGTTGCACAGTGGATTTCAAACGGGTGGACCTTTGGTGGTGGAGAGGACTTTGACTTATGCTGTACTAACTTTGGTTCTTGGATAGTGTCAACCAAGTCATCATGACATGACATGGCAAGACCTTGTTAGCAAATTCGATCGATCCCATAGCCCTGCAATGCCAGATGCGCCGCCTTCTGTGATGGGGGCTGAGGAGTCTACAAGCCCCGTGGCAACCATGAGGGAGTCTCGGGCGATGTATACATCAGAGACACAAGATATGGAGATGGAGGCTGGGCCGTCCACGTCGCACCACCTTGCAAGCCGACTGTCGCTGAGCGACCCACGGCTACGGACGCCTTTGCCATCAGGCCCAAGGCTCGAAAAATCTCTTTCATTGCCTGGCATCGAATCTTTCAGGAACGAGCTTCAGACTACAGCAAACAGAATGCTATCAGCTACAAACCGTGGCCGATATCTTGACGTGCGAGCTCTGTTGCTTGTATGGCAAGATGATGATGACGCAGCAAATGTACATGCTGCAACCCAAGAGCTGGCCGACGTGTTTGCAAAGCAGTATCGATTTGTGTTTCGTATACAGATGATACCTTCAAACGAGCGCGGATTCGCAAAAGATACTTGGAGGTGGTTGTCGAGAACACTAGACAGATTTGCGGACGAGGATGACCGGCGTGAAGTCTTGAAGATTGTGTACTATGCTGGGCATACATTTCTGGATGAGAATAGAGACATGTGTCTTTCTAGGTAAATTTCACCAGAGTTCACCCCTATCATATTGTTCTGACCAAGATAGCTCTCGAGATGCCCAACAAGCATCGATTGTGAGATGGAGCACGCTGCAGCAGCCACTGGAACAGGCGTCTTCTGATGTCTTGGTTATCATGGATGCTGCGTTTTATCCTTGCTCGAGGATTCTTCGCAAGCAGGGTGTTATGGAAATTCTGGGGGCATCCATTTCGGAGGATCATGCAGCTTCACTGGGTCGATGCACATTTACGAGGGCTTTGGCTGAGCAGCTTAGGATACGAGCTGGCCGCGCAAAACCTCTCTCAGTAGCTGAGCTGCATGCTATTCTGCTGAGCGCGTACCCAAAGCTTGTCCGAGACCGCCAGTCGGAAGATGAAAGCATGCTGAGCTTTCCAACACCGTTTCATATGATGGTGAGTGGCAACTCGAGACTACCGTCCGTCTTTCTGAGTCCGATGCATCAGCACAGCGCGCACCGAAGCAGCTTTTCGTTTGATTCCATGCCGCAAATTAGCCTCAACATACGACTGACGGATGAGAATGTGGATGTTGATAGCTGGAACGAATGGCTGCGACTGATTCCGGAGACTGCCAGAGACGTCCGAGTGGATGGCCCATTCAGGACTCCATTCAGATGAAGTCGTATGCATTGGCGACGACGACGACCACAAATGATACCCTGTCCCTTGTCGACTTTTGTTTATTTTTTGTCTGGTTTTGGCGATCAGGTTACACGACTCATCATGTATAGTTAATATTCATAGCCAGTTTGGGATACGGCGACGGGATTTTCGCGCGTCTAGGCTGATTGAGGGAACGTGGCGAGCAAACTTGTTGTTGTACGATGCAAACATTTGTTCGTGTACCAGACGAATGGGTCATGGTAAGTTGCATTTGTTCGAAGGAGAATTTTGTTTCAAGTGCGGATTCTTGTGTAGGTATACCCTAAGGAGTACGGGCAAGAACAGAAGGCGGTGCGACGTGCCGCTGATGGCGCTGATAGATTTTTTGCTTACTGGGCATCCCGAGGGAACATGTGCTGGACGAAATTATAGAATCATATCGGTGGGAGCTGGAAATAAAGCAAATGCATGAGTATGGAGAAGATGCTGCAGGAACGGCTATAACTTGATGCTTTTATTAGCAGGGGTCTCGAGGCGGACTTCAGACGAATTGGGACGGCACACGATGCTGATGCCCCAACATGAAGATGAGCAGGAATGAGGAACTGAAAGAAGCAATTGAGAGAAGCAATCGAAACCTGCAAGTTACCATCAATAAGTAGCAGAAAACCCGTAATTCGGTTAAGAAATGATGAATTAACTTGGAAAACCCGCGATGGTTTTGCGGGTCTCCGCGCTGCCGAAGCGGGCCGGTGCCGTTGCCGAGCAACGCAAGCTAAAAACAAGACCGATCTGGGCGACAACAAAGAGAAGCTATTACTGGGGCTAGTTAACCAGGAAGCTGCACGCGCGGGTCAAGCACGCTTCCTGGATCACGCATCGCGACCACATGTCCTCGTGAAAAAAAAATCCGCCCATTTGTTTAATTCTTTTTGCCTCAATTTTTGCGATGCTTTTTGCTTTCTTCTTTTCTGCATACTAACACAACTATCAACAGCATCCTTGCACGCTTCCGACTTGCGTGCGACTGTTGCCCACGACGAGAATGGATTCGCCGCCGAAACGCATGACGCGGGCCCGAGCAGCGGCCAAGGCCAATGCATCGACCGTGAAGACGACCAAGATCGTCACTGCAGCGGCCAGGGCCAAGGCCGCTGGCTCTTCCATAGCCGCATCGTCCGCGGCGAGCACCGCGACTAAGAGAAAGACGCGCGCGGATGAACACGACGACCACCACGAGGGCGAGGCCCGCGCACGCCGCCTGCGAGGCCGTCCTAGCCGGGCTTCAGGCACCATCGACGCACCTGCCTCGTCCCTGCGCGCCGAACCTGTGAGACCGACACGCACTACCCGCACAGCCAAGAAGATGCCTGCCGAGCCGTCCAAGGAGGAGCCGAGCAAGCCTACGCGCGGCCGTCCCAGGAGGAGCACGGCCACGTCGACGGACCAGCCCCCGGCCAGGAGGACAACCGCTGCTACACGTTCACGTGCCGGCACTGTGAGCAAAACCGCACCAGTCGTCAAGAAGAGTGTCAAATTTGACGAGCCGGACAAGGAAAACATGGGTGTGACCACCAGAAAGGACTCGGATCCCAACGGCTTGTACGCCGCCCCGCCCCGGCGACCCCCGACGCCAGCCAAAAAGGGCGCCAGAAACCCTGCCGCGCTCGAGAAGAAGCCTCTGAGCCCGAAAAAGGTCACGCAGATTCCGGTCCTGCGCAAGGACGACGAACTGGCCGGCGACGGGAGCCCTCGTAGGAATGGGGCAATCGAGCAAGTCAATCTGACTCCTGTCAAGAGGATCGTTGAGCTACCCGTGCTCGAAAAGGACTCGGACACTACAATTACCGTGAATACCGCCATTCTCAGCGCGCCCGAGGGTGCGACCATCACATTCGGCTCGCCTCCGCGTCGACCACCAACATCGCCCAACAGAGGCACTCTCAAGTCACCGGCGAAAAAGATGGGAGCGGTCCCTTTCCCAGGCTCGTCTGCAAAGTCCAACGCCTTCTCATTTGATAACGAAACAAAGACGGGAAATTTGTCATCCAAAAACATATTATTTCAAACACCAGCAAAGCGACCGCCGTCGCCAATCAAGAGTATGGCTTTCCCCTCGACAAGCAAGCCACAGAGTAGCCAGAGCGCCTTCAAGGCCTCCTTGTTCCAGTCTCCTGCAAAGCGAGCGCCTTTGAATCTTCAGCCTGTGGTTGAGAGGTCAGCTGCCGCCGCCATTTGCGAGACGCCTGCGATGAAGCCAATTGCTGCATCCACGTCAGTGCGCATCGACTCTCGTCGCCCTTCAGAGAAGCTTACCTGCGAAGAAGAATCAAATCAAGGTTTCCTGGAGGAGCTCATTGAGGAAATCCCGGAGAATCCCGTAATGGCATCCCGCTTCAACGGCCGACTATCGGACGTCGTGCCGCGTGACGATGAGGATGAGAAGATTGATGCGGAAGATGCAGTTGAACTCGTGCATACGTTTTCCTTCTACGAGCAGGTTGATGGTGTTCCTCCCCCAAAATTCGACCTTACACCCGTTCGCCGGTCCTCAGGTGCTTCGGACAGCTCATTGGAAGACCCCGGGCCTACTTCCACTGGACAGCCAGTAGCGGTACCACAAGGCCCTAGCTTTCAGCTTCGAGACAAGGATACAGACCCTTGTCACGACATGACAACAATGTCTGATTCTGAGGACGAGGTGAACCTTGACGAAAACGCGTCTACTTTCACACCGAGCTTCAATAAGAACCGGCGATCGACCATGGGTCTCACAAGTCTGGCCCAGACGCTTGGTACTTGGTCCTCGGAAAGCCTTGCTCCAGCAAGCGAGGCCGTACAGCCGGCTTCCGGTCTTCCTCGTGCTTCGACGATTGTACCGGTCGCTGAGCCATCACCAATGAAGACGAGCTTCTTCGAGGATCAGCTTCAGACCCAAGCAGTCAATGCCCAAGACGGTTGTGAGACGGCAGACGGTGAAATCTCTGACCCATCATTTGATGAGGATATCGGAGTTACCGATGAAGACCTTGCCCTCGCACAGGAAGCTGAGGACTTGTCGCAACTACACGAGAGTCCCTGTGCCGACCGGAGTGTCGCCAAGTCATTTTCCGACTCCCTGTCCGAAGCCAGCCAGGAATATGGCGATGAGAATGACCTTCCGGTTGACCCAGCACTCAATGGCCCGCGCATGTGGCCACCGACAACACCGGCACGGCCCGCCATGAGAAACTGCTCCACGACTACCAAAGTTCCGCTGAAACCGGCCGACGAGTCTAGCCCTACCAAGTCACGCCGCTTCAGCGCTTCGCGTATCCCTAACAATGGCATCGGAAGCTTACCAAAGAGCGCTACCGTGATCTCTTACTCTCCCGAGAAGATGCAGGGCTCTCACGCCTTTGATATGGATCACGAAGCAGTCACCCCGGCTAGCAAGTGCGATATGTGGTCGAACATGGGATCGCCTGCTCGCACTCCTCGCCGCAACACCGATTCGGGTCTCCTCCGTGGTGCTGTCGTATTCGTTGACGTTCACACCAGTGAGGGTGCTGATGCCAGCCTGATCTTCGTGGACCTGCTGACGCAGATGGGAGCCAAATGTGTCAAGTCTTGGAGCTGGAACCCAGACAGCGCCTCAAATTCTGAGTCGTCTTGCAATCGAATTGGCATCACACACGTCGTCTTCAAGGATGGTGGCAAGAGAACGATGGAGAAGGTCAGAAGGTCAAATGGTGTTGTGCAGTGCGTCGGCGTCAGCTGGGTTCTTGACTGCGAAAAGGAGAATGAATGGCTTGACGAGAACCCATATCTCATCGACACGGCCTTTGTGCCTCGCGGTGGTGCTCGTCGCAGAAAGAGTATGGAGCCCAAGGCCCTGGCCAACAAGAACGGCACTTTGGTCAGCACACCTGCGAAGCAGACCAGCTCCTACAACCGTCGCCAGAGCGGCATCTGGATGCAGACACCGCCTGATCAGACTGCAGGCGAGGAACAGAGTGACGACATTGAGTGGTCCGAGTTTATCCTCACCCCAGTGCCCAAGACGCCTGCTCCAGAGGCAATCTCTAGATATGGGACCGAGGGGCCCGAAACGCCCTCGCAAGGCGAAGACAGCCAGATGTCACTCTCGCGGGAGGAGATACTTATGAGGACATGCCCACCAAAGTCGAGCGGCCACGGCATCTATGATCAATTGGGCGAGGGAGTATTGAGCGCGCACAAGGATGACAGGGTGCTCATGCGCCTGATGGCGGCTCGCCGTAAGAGCATGCAGTTTGCCCCCAAGATTGCTAGCCCGCTCTCCAAGTCTTGGTACTAGGCCGCGCACCAAGCGTACGAGAGGAGATGATATGAAGATGTGGTGGAAGAAGCCAAGATTGAAGCATTGCTAGCATTTCAGCCACTCATTTTACAAAGATACCCCGACACAAAGCAGGGTTTCGAGTCTAGGTACTCTGGCGTTTTTTGGTTTATTTGCACTGTATTTTTTAATTCTTGAGAGGGAGGCCGGGAGGTGGAAAGGCGAGGCTAGTTATTACGATGATGATGAGTGGAGGGAATGGCGTCGGCTGGGACGAAATGTACATGAGCAGAAATACATATATATATGCCTGGACCTGAAATTGGGGACGGCGTCGAGAATATATTTGCCTTGGCTATGAAGCTCTAAAGGTATCCATCTGTGTTGAGACGGTGTTTGTTGTATGCAGCAGAAGTGAGTTTCCGGCTGAGCAATCGTTGCATGTTGTTGTAAATGGACATGTTGTCCATGACTCTGTGCGTCTGGAAATGCTTTCTATTTCCCTAGCACCTCTTTTCTTTTTGCATTTGTCCCTCGTTTCATGTGGACGAGGTCAATGCCATCATCCTTTGTTAACAATCTTCCTCCTTGTCTTGCGTCGCGCCATCTTTCTCGCAACGAACCGCTTCTTTTCCTCCTTCTCCTCACGCGGCAGCAACATAGGCGCGCATCGCCTTGACCGTGTCACCCTCGTGACGCTTCAGCAGCTCCGTCGCCTTGGGCTTGGGCAGCTCCAGCTCCTCGACGAGCAGCGCAACGTCGGCGGCATCGACCTTGACATTCTTGTACGCCGTGGCGGCACTGCCGCTGCTGTTGCCCTTGGTGGCCTTGTTGATGGCGGCGAGGTCGACGGAGGAGGAGGTGGTGGCGGCGGAGTCGTCGTGGGAGTCGAGGTTGGCGAGGGCGGAGGCGGCTTTGCGGTCTTCGGCGGAGGAGGGCACGGTGGCGGGCTGCTCGTCGGCCATGGTTTGGGAGGGGGGGGTAAGATTGGTGGGTTGGGTTTGAGAGGAAGGATGAAGGGAAGGGGAGGAAGTGGTTGAGAGAAGGAGCGTGTGCACCAGCGGCGTGGATTGACCTTGTGGAGAGAGGTTTTGGAGCTTGGATGGCGGGGCGTGATGGCGATGGTGGTCCCGCTGAAAGCAACGTTGACTGCACAAAACGAGATGCGACTTTTTGATTTAGTAAAATTAGGAGAAATCTTTTTCGAGTACGACAGTTTTTAGACAAAAACAATCGAGACAAACATGGGATCAGTGTATAATAGACACTGTCTGCAGACATTCGGCTAGTCTCGGTGGCGGGACTTACTTACACACCATGTACGGCGCAAGACTGCACTTTGCAATTTGCGCAGCAGTTTGGAGGAATCAGTAGAAAGCGGTAGGAGATCCAAAATGTTACGAAGGTAAAGAACCTAAAGAATTTTACTGTTTCAAGGCAACTCATCAGAAATGATGTGTAAATTCCTTGGCTGAGTGGCAACCGTAGTCGCCGAATAGCACTTGAGCCTGTGGAAGTGTACTTGCTGTATCCTGAAACTGCACAGCCTCGTAGTAGGACCCGAAGGGATGTAAAAAAATATCACGCTGGAGAAATTTTGCTGATGCTCAAAGTCGATGGTATTGAGCATCCAAAAGGTCTGACCTGTGTGTATTGCACGGTGCTGACAATAATTGGCACAGTACGTTCACGTAATCTTGATTGGTCGTTCTCGGGGGTTGTGCCGAATGAAAAAAAAATGGCAGGGCCTGCGAGTGTCGGACTAACTAGGGAAAGACCTTCGTGACGGAGTCATTCAGTCAAGTGAATTGAGCCCTTTACATTTTGGCATCACAGCTGATTTACTCACCACTCTTTCTTGTGCGGTACACTTGGCTCAGTCGCAGTCAATCCGTACGTGGTAATTTTTTTTTTTTGATACCCTTGCCCACTGCACAGCTTGCGTTCAGGCCACGCCACCGTTTCCTATATTAGAGCAGACTGTGTGTACGTCCGAGTCACTCTGCGCTGCATTGGCAAACACGCACCAACGCGCAAAGGACCTCACCGATCTCAATTTTCTCCGTGCCTGACACACACCCCAGTCTTTGTTTTCTTTTCATCAACCACAATGACTGCTTCACCACAACTCCCCGCGCCTCTCGACGACGTCCCTGCCGCTGCTGGCTGGACGCCCAACACTTGGCGCGCAAAGCCCATCAAGCAGTCCCCTGCCTACCCGGATGAGGCCAAGTTGAAAAAGTCGGTCGCGGAGCTCGGCCGCATGCCGCCCCTGGTGCATCCGTCCGAGATCAACTCGCTCAAAGCCCACCTGCGCGACGTGGCCGAGGGCAACGCCTTTCTCCTGCAGGGCGGCGACTGCGCCGAGCTGTTTGACTATTGCCAGCAGGACGCCATCGAGTCCAAGATTAAGCTGCTGCTGCAGATGAGCGTGGTGCTCATCTGGGGCACTAACAAGCGCGTGGTCCGCATCGGCCGCATGGCTGGCCAGTACGCCAAGCCCCGGTCCAGCCCTACCGAGATTGTCAACGGCAAGGAGATGCCCAGCTTCCGCGGGGATATACTCAACGGGTACCACGAGGACGAGCGCGAGATTGACCCCAATCGCCTTCTCAAGTGAGTCGACACACTTTGCAGTCTTGCCGAAGCAATCATCATCATCATCATCATCATCAAGCTAACATGCATGCCTCAAGGGCTTACCACCACTCGGCGGCGACGCTCAACTTTATTCGCTCCGCAATTGCATCTGGTATTGCTGACCTGCGCCATCCTTTCGACTGGGGCCTAGGACATGTCCGCGATCCTGTTCTGAAGGAAAAGTACTCTGAGATTGCTAGAAGCATCCAGCAGACCCTGCGCTTCCTTCACGTCATCAATGCTCGTCCGGATGAGCTAGAGACTGTCGACATTTTCACTTCCCACGAGGGCCTGCTCCTTGAGTACGAGGAGGCTCTGACCCGCCACCTGCGGAAGCCCGCTTCACACTCGCCCGGCAGCAGCAGAATTGCGACGCCTCTGACTAGCTCGCCACGCCTTGGGGGCGCAGAACCGGGTTCTTCCAAGACGCAGGAATACTACGACACATCAGCCCACTTTCTGTGGATTGGCGACCGCACAAGACAGCTCGACCATGCCCACGTCGAGTTCTTCCGCGGCATTGCCAACCCCATTGGTATCAAGGTTGGGCCCAGCACGCCGACCGACGATCTTCTGGCCCTGCTGCGCACTCTCAACCCGCAATGCGAAGTGGGCAAGATTACCCTCATCACGCGCTACGGCGCCGGCAAGGTGGCCGAGCTCCTGCCCAAGCACATTCGCGCTGTCGAGGACTCCGAGTACCGCCGGTGCGTGGTCTGGCAGTGCGACCCCATGCACGGCAACACGCTGTCGACCGGAACGGGCATCAAGACGCGCCGCTTCAACGACATTTACAAGGAGCTTCAAGAGTCGCTCCGCATCCACAAGGAGCAGGGTAGCTACCTGGGCGGCATGCATCTGGAGCTGACGGGCGATGCCGTCACAGAGTGCCTGGGTGGCAGCGAGGGGCTTGACGAGGACGACCTGTCCACCAACTATACTTCGTTTTGCGACCCCCGGCTGAACGAGAAGCAGGCCCTGGAGCTGGCGTTTCTGGTCGCTGACCACTTTTCCAAAGAGACTAGGAAGAACTAGAGCTGGTCAATTTTCTGCAGCATACGTAAAGTCTTTCTTCTTGTGTCTACGGGTCGTTTTTGTATATAGATGGAACAGATACTGGGCGGAGAAAGAGATGGACAAGTACGAAAAGTGTCGACATCATGTACCATATAGTACACGATGGGGTCGTCTGACTCGTTTGCTATCCAAAAAAAAGTCATGATATGAAAATATGGATATGAGGATGAATTTATCAGGGAACGACAGGATATGAATAGCATGGCAAATCAACAGGGATTTTCCTCTTCTTCAATTCATCACTTTGCTTGCGGGTTTAGTTTGTGTCTTGTGTGTCCGTTGAGCCAGTTTCCCAATAGTCATGTCGTGCTCAATTAAAATTTCAGCATGCCGGCCATCTGCTATATTACTTGCTCGCCCTCTCTGCTTTTACAGGTGAATTGTCTGGGCGCCCTCAAACGCGTCGCCCTTGTCGAGCTTTTGCCAGCCGCGGACGCTGCCAGCCTCGATGCAGACCATTTTCTTCCAGCCGTCCTTGGGCGCAAAGTCACCCATGCCGGCCGCCTTGTCGACGTGCGGGTTCCAGACGATGACGTCGTCGAGGTTGTCGCGGACGATGCGCAGAAGGGTGACGCTGCCCTCGCGGAGCGTGACCGACTGCTTGGGCCCGCCGACGGGCGTGTATATGCTGTCGCGCTCGCCGTCAAAGGTGATGGGGCCGGCCTGCGTCTTGGCGGCCATGCCGGCGAGCTGGTCGACGTACGGTGCGTTGTCGAAGCCGTCGATGGAGACTTGCGCAATGTCCTGGAAGAAAAGTTGATGCGTGTTAGTGATGCAAGGAAGAAGGGGGGGAGGAGAACAAGGAAAAAGAAGAGGATGCTATGGGAGAAGCAAGATGTGGGCTGCCGCTCACCTTGACGCGGAAATACGAGTGCAGGAGCGTCTGAAACTCAAAGGGCTCGTCGCCGTCGTTGGTAATGACAATGGTGGTGGTGAGGCTCTCGCGGGTGAGGGTGACGCTGTAGAGCAGGCCGAAGCGGTAGGGCCAGGCCTGCTTGTACTCGTCGGCCAGCGACTCGGACGAGAGGCCAAAGTCGAGCTTGACGTTGGAGCTGTCGCCCTCGCTGGTCGACTTGCCGAGAAACTCCCATCGCGAGTTGCGCGCGAAGCCGTGCTGGGGAAGGGTTTTGGTTTTTTCGCCGTTGCTGCCCGCGCCAAAGACCTATTTCAGACATGATTGTCGTTAGTTTTTTATCCTAATTCTTCTCCTTCTTTCTTAAAACACGACTGCAAATTTCGTCTTCTTCTTCTTCTTCTTCTTCTTCTTCTTCTTTCCACAGTACTCACCGGAAAGACGAGCGGGATGCCGCCACGCACCGCCTTGGTGCCGTCAAGCTTGGCCGCCTCGCTCAGCCATAGCTTCTCGTCGCCGGCGGCGTCCTTCCAGCTCAGCACCGTGGCGCCGTGCAGCAGGACGACGACGGACTCGCCCGTCGGCAGCTCGGCGGCGACGCGCTCGTTGCCATGCGAGATGGTGACGGAGGCCTGCGGCGGGAGGCCCGGAGTGGTGGCGAGCGCCGAGGGCTTGTTTGGTCTGTCCATTGTGATGGAGGGGTGTATAGTTTTGTATTG